>MU260564.1:50000-52500 GCA_020310875.1 Ceratopteris richardii
AAAAGCACACAGGTTACCATTTCAAAAGAAAGGATTCAAACATGATGGATTGCTAGAGCTCATTCATACAGATGTATGGGGACTAACAAAAGAAGGATCTATCAGGGGTTCAAGGTACTATGTTCTTTTCATTGATGATGCTACAAGATGGATAACATTATATGTTTTGAAGGAAATATCAGAAGTGTTTGGAGCTTTCAAGCATTTTCATGCATATGCAGAGAGTCACCGGTCAAAAGCTTAAAAGACTAAGATCTGATGGAGGGGGAGAATACTTCTCCCAACAGTTCAATGATTATCTTTGGAATGCAGGTATTAAGAGAGAAATAACTTGTAGGTATACACCACAACAAAATGGTGTAGCAGAAAGAAGGAACATGACTTTGGTTGAGTTTGCTAGAGCTATGCTAAAGGAGAAGAATTGTCCAAATTATCTTTGGGCTGAGGCTATAAATACAGCTACATATCTTGTGAATAGATTACCATGTGCAGCTCTCAATGGAATTACTCCATATGGAGCTTGATGGGGTAAGAAACCAACACTAGATCATTGTCGAGTGTTTGGATCAATTACATATGCTTATGTGCCATCACAACTAAGACATAAAATTGAACCAAAGGCAGAAAAATATGTGTTCATTGGTTATGATGAAAAGCAGATGGGTTACAGGTTGTGGAATCCTCTAACCAAACAATTTCTTATTTCTAGAGATGTTACATTTGATGAACAGAAAAGTTGGTATGCAGATCAAAGTCATACAGCTAAAGAATTTGAAGAAGAGGTAAGAAGATGTGAGAAAGGAAAATCAATTGTGCAGGTAAATAGAGATGAAGACTATATGCAAACAAGTACATCCAGAAGTGGATTAACAAGAAGGAATGAAGAAGCTCCTATATTTGATGAAGCGGTGTATCTAGACACTTATGAAGAATGTGAACCAAGAAGGTCAAGCAGGACTAGAAGACAACCAGAAAGGTATTCTTATGATACTTCTTACATAACTCAGAAGAATTATGCTTACATGGTCAAAGATGATGAAGAACCTCAGAACTATGATGAAGCTAAAGGTAAGAAACAATGGGAAGAAGCAATGAATGAAGAATTCAATGCACTAGAGGAGAACAAGACATGGGAACTTGTTCCTAAACCAAATGGTAAGAAAGTAATTGGAAATAAATGGGTTTATAAAGTGAAGAAGCTTGCAAATGGAAGTATAGCCAGATACAAAGCTAGACTGGTGGTGAACCGGGCTATGCCCAAACCTATGGCATAGATTATGATGAGACATTCAATCCTGTAGCTAAGATGTCAACTATAAGGACAATCATTGCTATTGCAGCTTCAAAAGGATGGACTCTAAGTCAATTGGATATAAAGAATGCATTCTTGAATGGATACATATCAGATGAGGTATACATGGAACAACCTCAAGGGTTTATAGATTCCAAGTATCCAAATTTTGTTTGCAGGTTGAGAAGAGCATTGTATGGATTGAAGCAAGCTCCAAGAGCATGGAACTATAGACTGGTGAAGTATCTGAATGAACTTGGATATCAAAGTTCAAAAGCAAATCCAAGTCTACTCATCAAAATAGCAGAGGAAGGTACAATCTACATTTGTATTTATGTAGATGACATTATAATCACAGGTACTTCAGATGAAGGAATTAAGGAGGTAAAGAGATTACTTGAAAAAAAATTCAAGATCAGTGATCTAGGAAAGTTATCATACTTTCTTGGAATGGAAGTCACTTATATAGATCATGGTGTATATGTATCACAAGAAAGGTATCTTCTGAATCTATTGAAGAAGTTTGATATGGAAAATTGCAGAGAAGCTTCAACTCCACTGGAAGTTAATCACAAGCTCAGTAAATATGATGGTGCAGAATACAAAGATATGAGGAAGTATCAATCTCTTGTGGGTAGTTTGATTTATGCTACACTAACAAGACCTGATCTTAGTTATGCAGTGGGAGTGTTGTCACAATTCATGCATTGTCCAAAGGACCCATACTGGATTGCAGGTTAAAGAGTTCTCATATATATCAAACGGACTATAAAGGAAGGATTATATTATCCTTTTACATCAGATTTGAAGTTGAGAGCATATAGTGACTCAGACTGGGCAGGTAATCAAGATGACAAAAGATCAACT
This sequence comes from Ceratopteris richardii, assembly GCA_020310875.1. Classification (NCBI taxonomy): domain Eukaryota; kingdom Viridiplantae; phylum Streptophyta; class Polypodiopsida; order Polypodiales; family Pteridaceae; genus Ceratopteris; species Ceratopteris richardii. Next base: position 52,159 of record MU260564.1, read on the forward strand.
CATGGTTACATGATTTATATTGGTGATAAGCTTGTAAGTTGGTGTTCAAAGAAACAACATACAGTAGCATTATCATCAACTGAAGCTGAGTACAAAGGACTTGTGGAAGCAGCTAAGGAGGTCATATGGATGTAGACATTGTTCAAAAGCTTGGGCATTGATCAAGGTATACCTACAATACATGGAGATAATATGAGTTCACTTTATCTTGCAACAAATCCAATATTTCATGCAAGAACAAAACATATAGAGATACATTATCATTTCCTGAGAGAAAAGGTAATGGACAAAGAAATTGAAGTGGGGATTATTTCTACAAAAGATCAGATAGCAGACATAATG
>MU260564.1:57500-97500 GCA_020310875.1 Ceratopteris richardii
AGTCAAAAGTCGCGGGTAGCTCAACTCATTCTAGCTCACTTCCCGAGACATCTATCATTTGTATTTGAGTGTGTGAGTGCTACATTGAAGCCCACACCTCATTACCTCATCTAGCTATGGTTATCATGCTAATGAGATTGTACAATTATGTCAATTAATAGATATATTCACATTCATCAACTCTGTGTTCTATGAGTGTACCACTTCAAGTCTGCCAACTTCAAAGAGGCATATCTCAGTGCCTACTTCACCAAATCAAGTGATTCAAAGCTTGGTGGATCCAGCTCAAAGCATGTTACAAGCATACAAAGTTTGAAGCAACTTGGTTCAGCCAATCTCGAGAAATTGTCGTCGAAGTGCTCACTGGTATTTATCTACATACTTCCTAAAAAGTCGGGGATGTCCATAAAATTGCTAAAGTGATTTCTCCTAGTATAGTTTATCATTTTGAATGATTCCACTTGCAAATGGTAGCTTACTAAGCTAATAGAATACTTCTAGAAGGAATTTTTCCAATTGTAAGTGTACTGGTAATACTGAGTGAAAGACTGAGCAGGTATCAACACCAAAATAGAAAGTTTTCTACCTTTGTGATTCACAAACTCATCTGTTTTGATCAAGTCATTACTCAAAAATTTTCCAAAGTACATATAGCATTTCTTGGTATCATTTGGAAGCTAAGGGTGTCTACTAATCATATCTGGAGTCACTGAGGGCTGGTGCAAAGCAGGATTAGCAGCACCTACTTAATCTTCTGGAGGATCCATCCATCTTTCCCAATAGTGGTATCAGAGCAAACAAGGTAACATGGGAGATGGTTTTCCTTCATTCATTGATAAATTGGGCAGGAAAAATTATCAAGCTTGGTCTCTGAGGATGAAGACCTATCTACAAGGAAGAAGTCTATTTGGATTCATCTCAAGAGATGAGGAATTGCCCTCATTCAAAGAAAGGGGTCTACCCACCAAGGAAGAACAAGAAAGGCTTAATACATGGTGTGCAAAAGATGCATTAGCAAGGTCTTATCTTCTTAACTCTATATCTGATTTCCTTTTACCTCACATCAGGAATTGTAAGACTTCCCAAGAAACTTGGGAAACCTTGTCATCATATTTTTCATCTAATACAAGGGCCAGGAAGAATCAATTGTGGATTGAATTCACAACCCTTAGGAAGCAACCAAAGCAATCAGTCTCAGAATTTGTGACCAAGATCAAGGATGTGGCAGACCAATTAGCAAGCATAGGAGAGGAGATTGAAGAGGAACAAATAGTAAGGCAAGTAACCAATGGACTAAAGGCAGATGATAAGTGGGAAAGCTTCACCACTGCAATGGATCTCTATATGGATATGCATACCCCAGATCTCACAACTCTGATGGGGCAACTATTCACACATGAAGCAAAGTTCACAAAAGTTGGAGATACATCTAAAGGTAACACTCCTTCTGCCCTATATACTGATAAAAAGGTTAAAGACAAAGGTAAAAGTAAAAAGCAAGAAGATGAAGGTTCTACCTCTCAAGCCAACTATGCAGGGAGAGGTAGATCTTCAAGAAGCAGGGGCAGAGGAGGTAAGCAAGGTAGGAGGAGACCCTACAATTCATCACCATGCAATATTTGTGGATTGTCTAACCACACCACAGATGAGTGCTACAGAAACTACACAAATCAGAGAGGAAGAGGCTATCAAAGAGGTGGATACTCTCAAGGCAGAGGAAGGTTCAACCAACACCAAGGCTACAATGGCTACAACAATAACTACAACAACAATTACAACAACCATAATGGTAACTACCAAGGAGGATTCAGAAATAGGAAAGACTACAACAACTACACAGAGGAGCAAGATGACTCCCTATTGATCATGAATATGACTTCCAAGTCAGGTATCAATGATGATCATCTGTTTTATATTGATTCAGGGTGTTCTAATCATGTAGCTGGCAATGTGGCACTACTCTCTGATCTTGAGGAACCCAAGGGCAAACATCAAGTACAGACAGGTGATGATACTAAGCATTCTGTAGTAAAGATTGGAAATGTAAAAACTTGTGATGGTAACCAGAACCTATTGAGCAGGGTACTTTATGTACCAACCATTACCAAAAACTTAATGAGTGTTGGTTAGATTGTGGAGAAAGGTTTGCAGGTCAGGTTCAATCAACATGGAGCATATGTAGAGGACCGAAGACATGGATTCAAAAGGATAGCCAAGGGAGAAAAATCAGGTAGATTATTTACCTTTGAGCTAGAAGATACCAAAAACATTGCTTTATACAATTACAAGGATCAAACACTTTCAGAATTAGAAATATGGCACAAGAGATTAGGTCACATAGGTGAAAGGACCTTAAAGCAAATGTGCACGGACCAATGTGTGCTTGGGATACCTAATGTATCCAAGCAACACATGATTTACAAATGTGGTGCTTGTCAGTTTGGTAAGTCTCACAGATTGCCCTACTCAAGGAAAGGTTTTATGCATGAAAACTACCTAGACTTGGTACACACAGATGTTTGGGGACCTAGCAAGGATCCCTCCATTTCAGGATCAAGGTACTATGTGTCCTTCATTGATGATTATAGCAGATGGACTATGTTATACTTTATGAAGCACAAGGATGAAGTGTTTAATTGTTTCAAAAGATATCTTGCACTAGTTGAAAATCAAACAGGAAGGAACTTGAAGAAGCTAAGGTCAAATGGAGGAGGTGAATACTTCTCAAATGAGTTTGAGGACTTCTTGCAGGAAAGAGGCTCAAAAGGGAAATAACCACAAGGTACTCACCTGAACAAAATGGGGTAGCTGAGAGAAGGAATAGACTTATTGTTGAAACAGCTAGGTCCATGCTTAATGAAAAGAAGTTGCCAAATTATCTTTGGGCAAAGAGTGTATCTACTGCCACCTATCTCATAAACAGGTTGCCATCAAAGTCACTTGATGGAATGACACCTTATGAATCTTGGCATGGTAAGAGACCATCATTGGATCATTGCAAAATTTTTGGTTGTATAGCATATGTGCATATCCCTCACAGGTAAGGCGAGAGCTAGATCCTAAAGCAGAAAAGTGTATTTTCATTGGTTATGACTTAAATCAAAAAGGGTACAGATTCTACAACCCAACCAATAAAGGGTTCAAGGTAAGTAGAGATGTCATCTTTGATGAGAATGACTCATGGTATGAGAATAATTGCAGGAAGGTTAGTCTACCCTATGATTTGGAAGAGGAGTTTCCAAAACTCTCAAAGGAGGAACCAATCCAGAAGGAAGACTCAAGTTCAGAAGATGATGACACAATCAATATTGAAGAATTCAAGGCATGGAAGTCCAAAGGAAAGATGAAGATGAAGCAGCTAGAGGATATTCCAGAATCCTCAACTCAATCAACTAGAAGATCTCAGAGAGAAAGAAAAAAACCTATCAGATATGGGTATGATACATCTCTTATTACTAAGCATTCAATTTATCTTGCAAAGGACTTGTTAAGTGAAGAACCAGGTTCATATGAAGAGGCAATCACCAAACTAGAATGGAAAGGAGCTATGGATGAAGAAATAGAAGCTCTCAAGGAGAGTGACACATGGGACTTGGTACCCAAGAAGGACTCTATGAAGGTGATAGGATCCAGATGGATCTACAAACTAAAGAGGAACTCTGATGGTACAATCAACAGGTACAAAGCTAGGTTGGTAGCCAAGGGTTTTGCACAAACCCAAGGCATTGATTATGAGGAGACATTTTCTCCTGTGGCTAAGATGCCAACAATCAGATTATTGGTGAGTGTAGCTGCATCCAAAAATTGGAATATGTACCAATTAGATGTCAAGAATGCTTTCTTGAATGGATGGATATCTAAAGAAGTCTACATGTCACAACCACCAGGCTATGAAGATCCCAAGAGGGTAAATTATGTTTGTAAATTGAAGAAGGCTCTATATGGATTGAAGCAGGCACCTAGAGCATGGAACTATAGGCTGACAACATACCTCCAAGACCAAGGGTTTACTATGAGTAAGGCAGATACTTCATTGTTTATCAAAAGGAGCAATTCAGAGGTAATCTATCTCTGTGTCTATGTTGATGACATCATCATTACAGGTAATGATGTCCAAGGAAACAGAAGCATCAAAAACCAGATGATGAAGGAGTTCAAGATCAATGACCTTGGATTATTGAAGTACTTTCTAGGACTTGAATTGGTTTATACTAATTCAGGTATATATATCACTTAGAAAAAGTATGTACAAGACATGTTGAAGAAGTTTAACTTGCAGGATGCTAAAGTCTCAAGAACTCCAATGGAGGTCAACCTAAAGCTAAGTGCTCATGAAGGGGATGAAGTCCAAGACATTACAGGATATCAAAGTATGGTAGGTAGTTTGAATTATGCTACCTTAACCAGAATTGACATAGCATATGGAGTTAGTGTGCTAAGTCAATTCATGCACAAACCAAGGGTACCTCACCTTGAGGCTACAAAGAAGATCTTGAAGTATCTAAAGGGAACTCAGAACCATGGTTTGTACTTTCCTTATACATCAGATATTGACATTAAAGTGTATTCAGATGCAGATTGGGCAGGATGCAAGGATGATAGGAGGAGCACATCAGGATACTTATCTTTTGCAGGTGATAAACCTATTTCTTGGTCAGCCAAGAAACAACCAACAGTGGCATTGTCATCCACTGAAGCAGAGTATAGAGGGCTAGCCAATGCCACTCAAGAAGCTATTTGGTTAAATCTTTTGTATACAGAGCTAGGCCTATACACTAGGCCCCCAATTATCCTTGGAGACAACACAAGCTCTCTTCACCTTGCAGCTAATCCAATATATCATGCTAGAAGAAAACACATAGAGGTTCACTACCACTATGTGAGAGAGAAGTTTCTAAGCAAGGACATTCAGTTGACCTATGTATCTACTAATATGCAATGTGCAGATTTACTCACAAAAGCTTTGGATGGAAACAAATTATGCAGATTCAAATCCATGATTGGATTGCAGGATGTGATTGAAGATTGAAGATGAAGACTTAAGCCAAAGTGTTTGGCTTGAGGGGGAGCTGTTGGTACAATTCAAGCCTTCACAATTTGGCTTGGATTACTTCATGAAGACACCACTTGAAGGAAGGACCATAGGAGCTTATGCTTATAAGTTCTTACCATTTCACTCCTTGTAAAATTCTAAAAGACTTGGCATTTCTTATGTACACACCTACTTGATTAGAGTCGTGAAAAAAGTTGTTGATTGATTGAGAGAATATCTCATTACCTTTTAGGTGAAAGATTCTAGGAGTTTGAATTTGAATTCAAACTTGAAGTTTCAACTCAACTCTATAAAAGATGCAAGTCAAAAGTCGCGGGTAGCTCAGCTCATTCTAGCTCACTTCCCGAGACATCTATCATTTGTATTTGAGTGTGTGAGTGCTACATTGAAGCCCACACCTCATTACCTCATCTAGCTATGGTTATCATGCTAATGAGATTGTACAATTATGTCAATTAATAGATATATTCACATTCATCAACTCTGTGTTCTCTGAGTGTACCACTTCAAGTCTGCCAACTTCAAAGAGGCATATCTCAGTGCCTACTTCACCAAATCCAGTGATTCAAAGCTTGGTGGATCCACTCAAAGCATACTACAAGCATACAAAGTTTGAAGCAACTTGGTTCAGCCAATCTCGAGAAATTGTTGTCGAAGTGCTCACTGGTATTTGTCTGCATACTTCCTAAAAAGTCGGGGATGTCCATAAAATTGCTAAAGTGATTTCTCCTAGTATAGTTTATCATTTTGAATGATTCCACTTGCAAATGGTAGCTTACTAAGCTAATAGAATACTTCTAGAAGGAATTTTGCCAATTGTAAGTGTACTGGTAATACTGAGTGAAAGACTGAGCAGGTATCAACACCAAAATAGAAAGTTTTCTAGCTTTGTGATTCACAAACTCATCTGTTTTGATCAAGTCATTACTCAAACATTTTCCAAAGTACATATAGCATTTCTTGGTATCATTTGGAAGCTAAGGGTGTCTATTAATCATATCTGGAGTCACTGAGGGCTGGTGCAAAGCAGGATTAGCAGCACCTACTTAATCTTCTGGAGGATCCATCCATCTTTCCCAACAACGACTAAGACTACCATGTATTTATAATTGATCTTGGGAGGCTAACTTCCCTCAATCACTCTCCAATCAATTAGTGATTGATTTTATTCTCTATCTACCACAAATCACGAATTCGTGGCTCCTCTTTCCCTTTTTTATCAAGTGGACTCAACCACTTAAGATTCCTTCACTTTTACATTAAGTAAACTCTTCAAAAGTTACAAGAGGTAGTTCACAAGTGAACTTTACATTGTCTTCATTTTAAGGCTTCTTCTATGACTTTGTGGGACTCAAGCCAATACTTAGGCTTGTCATAGACTTGCTCCAACAGCTCCCCCTCAAGCCAAGTATGCTTGAGGTCTTCAATCTTCCAAGATTACCTGCAAACCAATCATAGCCTTGAATTTGCAAAGCTCTGTACCATCCAATGCTTTGGTTAGAATATCTGCACATTGTTAATGAGTGGACATCCTCTTGGTAGCTTCCATGTGAGGTTTTCTTGGTGTAATAATAAAATGACTTAGTGTGCTTACTTCATAGAATAAGTCCACTCTTCTTAGGGTTGCATAATCGAGACTCCCAACAAGCCTTTGATAACTTGTAATGTCTTCAAGTAGTTCTCCCTCATGAGAACTAAGTTTGTGATTGAGTTCCATCAGTATACCTACAACTTTAGTGTTCTCTATCTTAAATTTAACCAATATATCATGAATGTACTTCCTCTAAGTAATAAAGTCACCAAAATCTAAATATACAAGTTCTACTCCAAGAAAGTACATTAACAGACAATTCTCACTAATTCTAAAATCTTCCATCATTTGAGCTTTGATTTGCTTGATGCCATTGGCATCATTCCCTGTAATGATAATGTTATCCACATTAACACATAGATAAATAACTTTTGTGTTAGTCTTCTTTGTGAATGAAGAAGAATCTGCTTTGCTAGAAACAAATCCTTGGTCCTACAAATATGTGACAAGCCTATGGTTCCAAGCTCTAGGATCTTGCCTTAGACCATACAATGCCTTCCTCAATTTACATACAAAATTTGGTTTGTCAAGGTAGATTTTTTTTCTTGCAATCATCTTCAAACCAAGAGTTATTTTCATCAAATAGCACATCCCTACTAACTGTAAATCCTTTGTTAGTGGTATTCTACAACCTATATCCTTTTTGGTTTTGATCATAGACAATGAATATACATCTTTCAACCTTTGGATCAAGATTTCCTCTAACCTGTGAGGGTATATGTCCATAAGCAATGCACCCAAAGATTTTACAATGGTCTAAGCAAGGTCTCCTAGCATTCCATGCCTCATAAGGTGTCATTCCATCCAAGGAATTGTATGGAAACCTATTAATTAAGTATGTGGCTATGGGAATATCTCTATCCCATAAGTGATTTTGTTTCATTTTACATTGATCTTGCAGCCTTTACCATTAGTCTATTCCTTTTCTTTGCAAATCCATTCTATTCAAGAGTGTACCTTGTTGTAGCCTCTCTCTTTATGCCTTTGTTTTGTAAGAAGGAGAAAAAATTTATGTGAGAAATACCTACCATCTCCATCAAATTTGAGCCTCTTCAAGCTTCTACTTGGTTGATTCTCAACTAATCCTAAATACTTCTTGAAATACGTGAAGACCATCTTTATGCTTCATAAAGTAAAGTATTGTCCATCTACTATAGTCATCAATGAATGAAATATAGTACCTTGATCTTGAGATTGATGGTTCTTTGCTAGGATCCCACACCTTTGTGTGCACAAGCTCCAGGTACTCTTCATACATATATGCTTTTCTATTGACTAGTTGCCTGTGTGATTTGCCAAATAGGCATGCTCCACATTTGTAAATCATATGTTGCTTGGACACATTTGGAACGCCAAGCACACTCTGATCCCTAAATATTTTCTTTAGTGTTTGTTCACCTATTTGACCTAGTCTTTTATGCCATATCTCCAATTCAGATAGGGTTTGATCTTTGTAATTGGAGAGAGAAATATTTTTGGTATCCATAACTTCAAATGTAAAGAGTCTACCAGATTTATCACCTTTTGCAATCCTCTTGAAGCCTTGTTGTGGGTCCTCCACATGTGCTCCATACCTTGTGAATCTAACTTGTAAGCCCTTCTCAACAATCTACCCAACACTGATTAGGTTTTCTGTTATGATTGCCACATATAATGCCTTACTTAAGAGGTTCATGGTATCATTAGATGCTTTATCATTCCCAAATCGTTTTAACAGTGTGCCTAGTGTCATCTCCTCTTTGGACTTCATGTTTCCCTTAAGGTTCTTCAAGATCAGATAACAATGCTACATTTCTAGCGACATGATTAGAACAATCATAATCAATACAAAATAGATGCTCATCTTCTTTACCTTGATTGTATGTCATGTTCATGATCAATAGAGAATCCTCTTGGCCTTTTGTATAATTGTTGTAGTATCTCCTTCCTCTAAAGCCTCCTTGATAGTTGTTGTGGCCTTGGTTCTAACTATGATGGTAGTTACTTCCTCCATTATTGAGCCTACCTCTCGATTGTCCATAGCCTCTTCTATGGAAGCCTTTTCTTCCATGCTTCTTTGTGTCCTTGAAGCACTCATCTCTGATATGATTGATCAAGCCATGGATATTTCAAGGTGAAGAGTTGTAAGGCTTCCACTTGCCTTACTTTCCTCCACTGCCCCTTCCTCTAGTACCTCTTCCTCTACCTATGACGTTTACTTGAGAAGTACTTGCCTCTTCTTCATTCCTTTTATCTTTACTCTTATTTCTATCTCTATAAAGGATGAAGATTGATTACCTCTAGATTTATCTCCATTCTCATTGAGCTTTGTCTTATGTGTGAAGAGTTCCCCCATTAATGTGTGGAGGTCAGCTATTTGCATGTCCATATATAGGTCCATTGCTATGGTGAATACTCCCATTTGTCATTAGGCTTGATGCCATTTATGATCTAACTTAATATTAGCTCCTTTTCGTTTTCTTCTCCAGTGCTCCCAAGTTGATCAGCTATATCCTTCATCTTTGTCACATAGTATCTACACTTTGCTTTGATTGCCTCTTCAAGGTTGTGAACTCCATCCAAAGTTGGTTCTCCCTAGCCCTTGTATTTGATGAGAAGTATGAAGAAAGTACTTCCCAAGTTTCTTTGGGGGTCTTGCAATTCCTAATATGAGGTTATAAGAAAATAGATATTGAGCTAAGTATATAAGACCTAGCTAGAGCATCCTTTGCACACCATGCAGCTAGTCTTTCTTGATCTTCTCTTGTAGGTTGATGTTTGCATGTGAATATTGACATTTCTTCATCTCCAAAGATATATAAATTCTTCCTTGAAGGTAAGCTTGCATCCTTAGGGACCATGCTGGATAACTACCCTTGTCCAACTTGTCAATGAATGATGGAAATCACTCTCCCATTTTGCTCATTGTTGCTTTGATACCAGTGTTTGAGGAGATGGTGGATAGATTCCAAAAATGAAGTGGTGTTGGAAATCCCTACTTCTCACCAACCAAGAACAAGTTGAGTGTAATATAGATTCTTTGAGCTTCCCAAGGATCACATATAATCACCTAAGTGCTTTGGGGTATGATTCTCTAATCAGTGGATCAAAATAGATGAGTAGAAAATTCAACTATGAGCCAAGACTTGCTATTTTAGTCTCTACATATGTTCAATAAAATGAACATGGCTCTCAACCTACTAGCAAATGATCAAGTGTGCACAGAGAATTCTTCTTAACAAGTTAGATGATCATCCTCACATTTTTGGGCTTCTATAGTATGCAGACTAGTGTGCAGAGTTTTGAATATATCTCATGATTGAGTGAAGCAATGACAATGAGACTTTGTATCTACAAAGTAGACCTATGCTAAATCTATATCACATTAAATCAAATCAAATGATCAACTATACACTGAGAACCAAGTCTCATAAGTTCATTGTTCTAAGATGATCATGACAAAGAAGAGAGAGTGAGATATGAGAAATGTATATGTATTAAATCACAAAGCGTTACGAAAACATTGGCAATATGTAACTGCATAGTCTGAGGATAGTGATGGAGCTATATGATGAGCTCACTAAGCACTATAGATCCCTCTCAAATGATCTCCAAATAGGGCTATGTGTCACGTGAGATTTTGATCCATCTTTTATAGCTAGATTTTGAGCCATTGTTTGAATTCAAATTCAAACTCTTACCATAAAGTGAATCCTAAACTTTAGGAATTGCGTTCTCATCAATCACCTACCAAGTAACTCCTGATTTGATTCTTCCTAACTACACATGAGAGTAAGTGTAATTAACATATGCACTTTTACAAGGATAAAAGTAACTTGTTTTTCTTACGAGGAAATAATCATATGTGACTTCAACTGAGTATATGAAGTGAATACTAATTGTCCAAGTATGTAGGCTTGGACTCATTTGCACCAACAGGAATTAAGTTATAAGGATCCCTCATCTTATAATGATCCAATGAACTTCATAGGTCTAATCCAAATACTAGAACCATGAAGTTCATTCGATCTAGACTGATATACAAAGTGGAGAAGAACTCTTGGGGAACCTTTAGAACGTATAGATCTAGAATTGTGGATTAAAGGTATGATCACATGCAAGGAATCCACTATGAAGAGACCTTATCATCTCTTGAAAAGATGCCAACAATTAGAGTGCTTGTGAGCATTAGAGCTACCAAGAATTGGAAGATCTATCAAATGGATGTGAAGAATGCATTTTTGAATGGATGGATATCTAAAGAGGTATATAGCTCAACCTCTTCAATTTAAATATTCACATTTTCCTGAACATATATGCAAGTTATAGAAAGCCTTGTATGTCTAAAGCAAAATCTAAGAGCCTAGAATCATAGACTTTTAACCTATTTGTACGACAAGGGTTTAAGGGTTTGCAAAGGAGATCCTTTAGTCTTCATCAAGAGGAATCATGAAGAGATCATATACTTCATGTATATGTGGATGATATAATACTCATAGGTGATGTTGAAGCTATCATGCAGATGAAGCTACAAATGAAGAAAGAATATAAGATCAAAGGCCTAGGGCAATTCACATGTTTCATTGGGATGGAAGTTGTGTATACAGAGAATGCTATGTCTCTCACGCAAAAGAAATACATCAAGGATATGCTACCCAAGTTCAAGATGGAGAATGCTAAGGTTGTGGGTACACCCATGGAGATAAAATCAACGCTAAGTGCTCATGAAGTAGTTCAAAATAAAGGCACAACAAGCTATCAAATTTTATTGGGAAGTTTGAATTATGCAATATTGACTAGGATAAATTGTTGCTATAGTGTAAGTGTTCTAATTTAGTTCATGCATACTCCTAGGAAACCATGTTAGATCATCAAACTTGCATCATGCTTGAGGAGGACTTGCCCTAGTCCTTAAGCCATTTATGAAGCACGTTATAGTGATTCCTTATTAATCTTCATCCATGCAAAGGCTCATTTATGATATTTGACAAGGATGTCTTATGGATCTCTAATTCATGTAAAAGTTCAGTTTTTTATTCTTGTAAAAAAGGATAAATGAAGAAGGAAAAATTCCAAAATTTTGAAGGTTTGTAATTTTTGTGATGAAAAAATCTCCATATCAAAATCTAAATTAGATCTCTACTTTTCCTAGATTGTAAGAAAGTGGTTTTTTCATTAGAACAAATAGGACTTGCGTGGATTAAAATTTCAATTCTTTGTAAAGGAGTCATGGAAGTCTCCAAGATTCTATATAAAGACTTCCAACTGCCTATAGATAAACTTATATCAATTCATATATACATTTTGATCTTCAATGTTTCTCTTCTCGAATCTCTCCATCATCATCTCCAGCTACATTCAACTTGTAGAAGGTAGTTCTCTCTACATAGTGATCCAAACTTTATGAGTGAACATTTGGAAAGATAGTACTATATATTGTACCAAATTTAGTTTTTATGGTCTTAGAGTCAATCTCTACAGATCCTTGAAATTTTGCACTACTAGGAATTAGACTCAAGATCTTAATTATCACATATGTTGATGATAATTCCATATCTTGTGCAGTTTATCTACTCAACCCTATGTGTGGAATTCCTATAAGAGGAATTGTATCAGTTGTAACCAAGTTGATTGTCATGATCATTTAAAGTTTTATGATTCAAACTAGAACAACAAGTTTTCTTCACTAGTCATTGTGGAAATTAATGTGTTCTTGCATCAATCATTTATCATCGATGATCTGAAGTACATTGTATATTTTGTTGCACTAATCACATGCCCACAAGGTGTATTTCAGTCTTTAAGAGCACGTAGGTTAATCCTCTGCCAGTTAGCTAGAGAAAACTTCAACACTTGGAACCTCAAATTTGTACTACCTTCAAGCTTCTCCTAGTTCTCTCATTAGTACCAAAGAAACATCAAGATGGGTGATGGTGTTACCTCAATGATTGAGAAGTTTGATAGGAACAACTATGGTGCTCAAAAAATCTGAATGGAAGCTTATTTTCAAGGTAGAAATATCTATGGACTTGTAACATGTGATGAAGTTATGCATACTTAAAGATCCAAAGGAGAACATGCAAAGAGGAGACAAAGAAGCTCTCACTTTTGTGTGCAAGGGATGCTCAAGCCAAGTCATACATCTTAAACTATATCTATGATTTCTTGTTCCACATATTAAAGCATTCAAAACATTGCAGTACACTTGGGATGCCCTTGGGACCTTCATTTCTACTAGCATGAAAGATGGGAAGAACCATCTATGGACAGTGCAATCAACCAAATGAACAACAATCCAAAGCAAACTATTACAAAATTTGTCACCAAGATCAAGGAGACTGCACCAAAGGACCAAGAGATCCCTGACTTGAAAAGAACTTGCAAGAATTTTTTCTTGATGGGAGACCCTAATAGGAGGGGTGTGCCCAAAATTTAATCAACTACTTGCATAATCCAAAATGCGCAAGGTGATTTGGGCATTCTTCACATTAAAGGAATGACCAATAATTTGGCCGCCGAATCATTAGTTAATATCTAGACCAACACAAAAGCCTCTTAGGAAAAATTGATTTTTGAAAACAAGAGCTCTCTTAAGATAGTAGGCCTTTTACAGTGGAGGGGACATGATCTTATCACTCTTTTGTTCTCCCCTATCTGGCGACACCCATAGGCTTGAGCTTAGTTTTCTTTCTATGGAAGATTTGGAATAAGATACAACCATATGTCAAGATAAACTGAGAATGGAAATGGATAGCTGGTATTAGAAAAAAATAATGCCATTTGCTTCCCTATCAAAAACATTAAAGGGGCTGATTCATGGAGCCTCTCAAAATCTAGGAAGCTTTGGAACCAAGTGTTCCATTTGTGGAAGCACCTCTGGAATCAACACACAATCCAATGGATTAGATTTGAGGACATTGACTCAGCTAGGAGAGTAGACTATGATGATTGGTGCTTACTGTAGAGCAAATTTAGTGATTGGTGTTTCTCAAAGACTCGTCTCCTTATTGGGCACGACCTCCCATGCCTAGAGGTTCTAAGATGGCTCAATGGAAACAATCCTTATAAGATTTTGAGATTCAATAAGAATGTGGACGTTCTTCTTATGCTTAATAGGAGGTGGTCAGTGAAATGGTCGGTTATGAGCTAGAATTTTAAGTACCAATCCCTTTGGAATCCCCTTATTGATAGAAAAAGATAACACTTCTTATGTGGCAAATCCTCCTCCATGGAGTTTGGAAAAATGTAAAGCTAAGAAAATTTGTAAAGCTTTTCCTTGGTGTAAACGTTGTCAGAGAGATTTCCACATCCAAATAAACATTCAAAAAAATAAAAATATTTTGTTTTGAAGATGGTTAATGTTTATCTCTCTCAAATGTTTTTGATTAAATCCTTTGACTTGACTAATCTCTCCTTAGTACGTGCATGCAAGAAAACCATGAAGAGTTGAACTAAGCAAAGATTTCATTATCTGAACTCCTTAAGTTTATGAAGTCAAATGTAGTTGAGTTTAATCAAGCCTTATGAATAAGTATATTTTAACCATGCTCGTTTGTGCGCATGGGTATGTGCCATATGTATGCATGTACTTTGATGTGTGTGCGTGGGTATGTGCCATATGTATGCATGGGCATTGATGTTGAGTAATGTATTGTATTATTAAGGGATTTATATGCTTTTGTTTATGCATGAATTCATGTAGATGTGAGATATAGGTATATATCTATGTGTGTCCAATTAAGTTCCTACTCTTGTATGCCTATGCATGTCTACACAAATGTTTTTTATGTTGCTAAAAATCTATGTGCAGTCGAGTTTATGAATTTGTCTATGTGAACGGATAAATATGTATGTTTATGTGTTGTGTGAGTTCCACTCTAAGTGCTTGTTTACATGTAATTGTAGGAACCCCTAGTTTATGTGAATTGAAGCGCATGTATATGTGTGATTCCCTATGCATGTTTCTAAAGCATAGTGCATAAAAGGGTAAAGAACCCTCAAATATTAGAAGTGATTGATTACTCAATATATACAGTATTATGAATTTCTATTGTGAAAGCATTCTATAAATATGACAAGTTATAGAAGGCCTATCCCCATTCTCCATGCAAAGAGCAAAAAATATAGGTCCATATGTGTATATATGTGAGTGTTTATTTATGAGTGCATGGAAAGTCACTGATGAGCTCCACAAGTTGTAAGTAGCTGTTGGATTATATACCCTATAAATGCTTAAGTATTTTATGAGTAGAGATAAGGGTATGAACCTAAATGCATGCATACTTCACCTTAGAATAATACCTTAAAAGGGATATTTTATCCTAAGTACTTATTTATATTCATGTGTATATGTGTGTTTATAAACCTTTGATTTATTTCATGATTAGCTATGTTATAACTAAAAGTCTATCAAAAAATTATTAAATATAACTATTAAAAACTATTAATTGATTATAATAAATAATTAAAAAATTAACTAAATAACTATTTAATGCATGATTCATATACATTGAATAACTATTAAATAATTAAATATAATAACTAATAGTTATTTTATTATTGAATAACTTCATAATATAATAAATGTATGATCTCTATAAATTTTATTATTAAATTATATAATATACGTATGATAATTAAATTGTTAGTTAAAGTAAAGATAATTTTACGTATGCATGGTGTGAGTGAGTTAATTTTTTAGAATGCATGGTATCATTGAGTTTAAGTAGAAGTATGTGTGTGTTGTGTATTATTTAGCTAATAGAGTGCATGGCGCATACAAATTTGTAGAACTGAATATATATATATATATATATATATATATATATATATATATATATATATATATATATATATATATATATATATATATATATATATATAGTGTGATAATATGTTTTTTCCTAATGAATTTTACCGTAGAACATTGAAGAAGATTGACAAGAACTAGCGAGTTGATGATACTTACGAGCATTTGACGAAAAGATTGGAGCTGCTTTTATGCTACTTCTCCTACTTTTTTTTATATCACATTTGAAACTTAAAATCTTGTATTAGGTTTTTTATCAAAGTATTTGTAATAGGATTTTCACCATAGCATTTGTATAGGATTTATTTTGATTCTAAATTCTTAACATTATTACAAATAAAGTTCATTTATGAATTGAAATTTTACATTACACTTTATTTCTGATGTCAAAAAACCATGTATCTTCAAAAGAATCTACTCATGAACATTGTATATCTACATCTTTTATTCTAGGAAACTTTTTACCTCCACCTATTGTTAATACTACCACCCAATCTAATGAAAACAAATCTAATGAAGAAATAGAAGCAGAAGAACTAATTAAGGACTATATTGCTCATGAATCTTTAATCTCCACATCATAATAATATTTTTTATCTAGGTTTCTAGCTTTGTGTTCAATTGCATCACCTCAACCTGAGAATAGTGAGATGTTGTTTCCTCCTCTCGTAAAACAAAATGCACAGTCTAAGCAAGCTGAACACAACGTGGACAAAATTATCAAACATCGTTTAACTAATGAACTATTATTTTGGCATTAATATGAATACAGTCTTTCTAGGTATAAAGTTGCACAACCTTACAGACCATAGATTCATAGGGTGATCTTAATTAGTTTATTAAACTATAGTTAATCAGTCCTCACATACCGAAAATACATCTTAGCTCCTAAAGTACACCGGAAACACCCTACGTGTAGTCACATAGTGAGGCTATCGCAAGTAAGTTCTGATCTACGCTTGTCTCCTTTCACACCCCTCAACAATGTTGTCTACATGGCAATGAAGACTTGAGACACCTCTTCCTTTCATGCCCCAAATGCATGTCGATCCTTTGGGGGGGGGGGCTTGGGAGAAATCTATTCTTGTAGAGATAATCAACTAGAAGCAAGTGTTAGTGGGTCAAGACATTGGTTGTTCTTTAGCATTGTGGAATGCTATAAGAGGTGAGGGGCTCTAGAAGATATTCAAGTGAGATGTGCTACCAAATTTTTTTAGGTCGATCCCAAAGATCTCTTTTGCTTTTAGGCCAAAAAAACTTCCAATGGAGAAATAAACAATTATGATATTCTATGTTTGCATGTAGTTTGTATCCAGTTCCCATATTGTATGTTTGCATATAGTTTGTATCCAGTTTCCATTTGGCCTCAACTGTAAAAATATTAATAACATTTAAGTAGACCATGTATCATAATATAATTCTCTTTGTACTGCAATACCATTGTGACATGACACTTCTTGATTTCATTTCCGCCCTCTCACACACAAAAACACAAAATGTTTTAATTACTTTTAGTATATTTCTTCTCCCTCACTTCACTGGTCTGGCCTAATCCTTCATCTGTCTCAAGTCTGGCACAATCGCACGACAACAATTTGATGGGAGTGAATTTCACGTAGATATTGTTAAGGAAAGACACTTAGCTTGACGCAGTTAGGTAAATGTATGACGTATGAGCAAAGCATAGTGAATGATAAAAGAAAAAAAAAATCGATAGATTGTCTGAGTACATTCATTTCTACACATATGTATAGAAATGTCTTCGAGTATGGTATACTTAATGTGCATATAAATTTATATGATGTATAGGACGAAACTGGTAAATCCACTGATTTCCAAGGTGATGATGTGGCAATATCGATTCATAACTTATATGAACTTATCACCTTGAAGGCTTATCCAAACACCTCTCTCTCTCTCTCTCTCTCTCTCTCTCTCTCTCTCTCTCTCTCCTTCTAGTTTGTCGGTTGTGCAATGCAACAGAGGCCGCCATAGCTGTGAGCTCACACAAGTGGTATCAGAGCTGGAATATCGGAAGTAAAATAATGCCGCTTGCCTATGCATTCCATTCGCCTCTCTCAATCAACAGAGTGATGTCTTGCTCGTCATGACCACCAGCTCATCATGACCACCAGCTCGTACTTTTGTCGCTTCAAGCAACAACATACATGCTCCTCAAGTGTAGCGGCGTCGTGCATCAATAATAACAAAACCGCTCTGGCACTGTAGATTTTGTGGACAATGAGCACAGAATCCCGAAACACGTCCACGATTGTCAAAGATAGCTGCCCCAGTTTCTCCTTTTGCACTTGTCGACTTGAACATGAAAATGCTATGGACACTTAGGAAGTGGTCTCAGTGCACAGAGAGAAAAAGCATGTCATGAATGAAATAGGAGTGGTTTTTGTTTCTGAAATGCGGGTCTTTTCCATCCATACATGATGAACCTTAATTGGCCGTGAACTTGTTTCAAAAGAAGATGGAGTCTAAGTGGAAGTAATGTCAAAAATATTGAACGACTCCAGGTACATATTTGATTTTGATCTTTCATTTCCATTGCATGTGGCAAGCCAAATTATGTATACATTTTTGGGTCCTTGAAGGGACATTACTCACACATTGTGAAATGTATGTATGGATTTTTGGGTCCTGAATGTGAACATGTCACACACATCATGAGGTTATATTGACCCTCCTAAAAAACAAAGGGACATGGCGAAGGTTTTAACTGGGGTATACTCGTCTCTTAGAGACATCCTAGTGATATAGATTAAAGAACAAAGTGAAGAGAGGATGTATGCAATTCAAGCCTCCCATCAGAGAGATTTGCATATGTTAAGTACTGATTTTGATGCTTTCACTCAGAGTTTGGGTTTCATAATGGATTGTTATGGTTTGATTGGCTTGCATACACATTGGGTAAAGGATACTCTACCAAACAAATTTTGGAGAGGTCATAAATGAGAACCCTAGTGGATAGGGCATAGTGAGTGCATCGAACGAGAGGAAAACATTGAGATTACTTGCAAACATTCAGTTTATTAGTTCATATATCAGGAAAGATAGTGAAAATGCTACCAAATGTTTTCTGAGTCTCACCATAAGATTACCATAACATAGAGAAGGGCTTAAGTCACAAGAATGGGTAATAATATTATGAAAATAGTCGTCGATAAGCTTAACAAAGATAATTACCACATATGGTCTTATAGGAATTTCTTAATGGGAAAAAGACTTTTGGAACTAGTAAATGGAGAAGATGAGTTTGTTGAATTCCCAGATAGCCCCAACATAGATCAACAAGAAAAAATATGTAAAGGATTCTAGAAAGGTTCTCCATTGGATTTCGATATGAATTTCAGAGAGCCTTATCCCACATATCATGAAGGCTACTATAGCGAAAGAAGGTTGGGACATAATTCATAAAATCTATGGTACATCAAAAGACATTATAAACATTCAATTGAAGGAAAAATTGCATAGTGAATGGCATGGTAATAGATGCATCACTGATTATATGACTGAATTTAGAAAGATTAGTGATGAATTGTTTGAGCAAGAAAATCATTAATTGATGGTTACAATGAAGAATGAAGAGGGACGGATAAATAAAAGAACAAAGGATGAAGCATGAAGTAAAGAGAAGAATCAGAGGAAAGTGATTTTTATATACGTAAATTAAGTTTGTAATTAGTTCATAAATACTTTTGTAATAGTGATGAGTAAGTATATATATGCGTTAACATATATTTATATATAGTTGGGACATGTCTGTTAGATGAAGGATAGATGAGATATAGAAGAGTAGATAAGAAGTTGAATGAGAACTATCCATCAGATGTAAGATCAATAGAATAGAAGAAGTTCTCTGAGAATTAGGCATCGTTCTTTTCTCCATTTCTCCTTCTATGCTTGATAATTTTAGAAATCTTTTTGTATGTGTCTAAATCCATAGTTAATGCATCTATGTTCAAGTTTTGAGAGTTCAATTGCAAAGAGGCTAAGAGAATTGTGAGTAGGAACGTTTGTATGTGCAAATGTATAAAGTGACTTCTTAAACAGGGCAATCTCGATGATGAAACATTTGATCAGATCTTTAGAGCGTAAAGGTTTACACAAACAAGGACTGAAAAATGTAAGTTGGAAGGTAAGCCATTTATGTCTAAAAGCATTTGATTAAATGGGTTGTAGATTGGGGGAACAAAGTAGTTAAAGTTACATATGTAGAAGTCGCCTACAGAGAAAGCTTGTTTCAAATATAGGTTTACTTATTGAAGTAAATCGGA
Source organism: Ceratopteris richardii (assembly GCA_020310875.1). NCBI lineage: Eukaryota > Viridiplantae > Streptophyta > Polypodiopsida > Polypodiales > Pteridaceae > Ceratopteris > Ceratopteris richardii. Next base: position 77,219 of record MU260564.1, read on the forward strand.
GCTTTTATAAGTTCTTTTGAAGAACTTTATAAGTCAGTGAATATATTTTGTGAAGTAGTTTTTTTTGAGTATGGTCATAGTTAATAGTAACGGTGATTGTTCATAAATTGGCATAGGTTGTCCAAAATGGAAGGAGGTTTTGCGTTATACTTGATATAAAGGTGTTCTAAATTCAAGTATAGCTTTTCTTTTGGTGATTAATCATCTTCATTAGTGGTATTAGAGTAGATTTGATCAAAGTTGAAGGAAAGGAAGGTCCTAACTACTACAAATATACAAAATTCAACATCTGAAGATTCAAAAGGACAAAGTTGGAAGGAAAGGCTAAAGGAAGCCACAAAACAGTACTCAAAAGGATCAAAAGAAGTAAATCTCGAAGAAAAGGTGCATCCATTACTTATAAGGTTGAAAAATTGATAGTATATGTGAAGAAAGAATGGGAGATAGTCTCCAAAGTGAGAAGTTGGATAGAGAGAACTATCCACCTTGATCCATGAGGATGGAAGCTCACCTTATGAGCGAAGATCTAATGGGATACATTATAGGAGAAGAAGAGAAACTAGAATTCAAAGATCCTAGTATTCCTAGGATGCTCAAACAAGGAACATAATCTACATGGCAGTATATGATTACTTGCTTCCTCATATTAGAGGACTTGAAAGTGGAAATGATATATGGAGTGCTTTGGAGGAGCATTTCCAAAATACATCGAAGTCAAAGAAAGCATCAATATGGGTAGAGTTTGCCACATTCAAGAAGAAGACTTCGCAATCAATATCTGATTATGTGACAACGATGAAAGAAAGTGTTGATTCCTTAGGTCCAGTTGATGCAGACATTGAAGAAGATAAATTCATAAGACAAATTCTTACAAGTTTAAGAGGAGATGAGAAATGGAAGCCATTCATATTATCAACAGAACTTTCATTGGATCATTTTACACCTCATTTGAATCAATTGCTAGGTCATATGCTAACCTTTGAGAATGATATCAAAGGGGATCTTGATAAGAGTGTAGGTCATGCGATGTATTCTAAGGATAAGAAGAAAGCTATCAAAGGAAAGCAACAATCAATTGAGGATGAAGGTACTTCAAGCCAAGAAAACTTCCTAAGAGGAAGAGGAAGTGGAAAAAGTAGAGGAAGAGGCAGAAATAATAAGGATAATGTCAAAGCTTTTGGATACGTGGTAAGACTAATAATCTTTCTCATGAATGTTGGAATAAAAATCAAAGTGTTAGCAACTTTAATCAAAATTATAATCAAAGAGTAATAGGTGGACGAAATCAGAGAGGAAGTTTCAGAGGTAGAGGTCGTAGAGGCTTCATTGGAAGAAATGGTGGAAGAAACTTTCAAGGTGAGTCTTACAACAATACCTTCTACAATTATGCTTCAGATAAAACAGAATATTCAACTCTTATTATGAATGCAACATGTGAAGCTCCAAATGAAGACTTAAGGGTATTCTACATTGACTCAAGGTGTAGCAATCAACTGAGTGGAAACAATGCTTTGATAAATAAATTAGATCATAAGGTAATCAATCATAGAGTTCAAACACGTGACAATACAAAGAACAAGGTGAAGTCTATTGGATCAGTAAAGGCCAAAGATGGAAGTATTCATTTGAGTAAGGTTTTGTATGTTCCTACAATTCCAAAGAATTTGATTAGTGTAGGACAAATTGTAGAAAAAGCATATGAGGTGAGGTTCACTAATGATGAAGTTTATGTTGAAGATCCTAGCCAAGGGTATAAGCAAATTATCATAAGAAAGAAGGAAGGAAGGATCTTCACATTGAAGGTGCAAGGTAATGTTGGACATGCCTTGTGCACATATGGAGAGCAAAATATTTTGGAGTTGGATCTTTCGCACAAAAGGCTTGGACACTTCAATGACAGAGGTATTAAAGAGATGATTAACAATGGTTCAGTACTTGGACTACCTAATGTTCTAGGTCAACATATGACATACAGATGTGAAACTTTTCAGTTGGGTAAGGGTCATAAGAAATCATATAACAAAAATGGTTTCATGTACTTAAAAAGACTATAATTGGTCCATACAGATGTATGGGGTCCTTCAAAGGACTTTAGCATAAATGGTTCAAGATATTATGTTATTTGTGGTGATGACGCTACCAGGTGGATCACTATTTATGTGATCAAAGATAAGTGAGAAGTATTTAACACATTTAAAAACTATCATGTATATGTAGAAAGGGTTACAGGACAAAAATTGAAGAGATTAATGTCAGATGGAGGGGGCGAGTATTTCTCAAATGAATTTAGTGATTATTTGTGGAATGCAAGTATAAAGAGAGAAGTTACTTGTAGGTACTCTCCTCAAGAAAATGGTATAGCAGAAATAAGAAATAGAACTCTTGTTCAGTTTGCAAGATCAATGATGAAAGAGAAGAATTACCCTAACTATTTGTGGGTTGAGGCTGTAAATAAAGCCACATACTTAGTTGATAGGCTATCATATAAATCTTTGTAGAGTATGACACCATATGAAGCTTGGCGGGGTAAGAGACCTACATTAGACCATTGTAAAGTATTTGGTTGCTTAGCCTATCCTTATATTCCTTCTCAATTAAGCCATAAATTGGAACCAACGGGTGAAAATTATGTGTTCACTGGTTATAATGACAACCAAATGGGATACAGGTTGATGATTTCATCAACAAAGAAAATCCTTGTGTCAAAGGATGCCACATTTGATGAGCAAGGTACTCGGTACTCAAGTACAAATAGTGCTTATGTAGGTCTTGAAGAAACATTGAATCAAAAGAAAGGTAAATCAAAGGTTAAATTTTTTTAGAAAGAAGAGAATAGAGAAATGCTAGTAGAAATTGCAAAGGTTTGATCTAGAATATGATGAACCAAAACTTCAAGAAGTGGAGAACTCAGAAGGTTAGCAAGAGAAAAAAGACAACCTATTAGGTATAGCTATGATACCCCTTTCTTGACAACTAAAGATTATTCTATTATAGTGAAAGCAGATGAAGACACATCCACATATGATGAAGGCAAAGGAAAGGAGAATTGGAAAAAAGCTATGAAGGAAGAGTATGATGCGCTCATTGAGAATGATACTTGGGACTTGGTACATAAACCAATTAATCAAAAGGTAATTGGATGTAAGTGGGTTAACAAAAAAATATATATTTTAAGATGGAAGTGTGTCTAGGTACAAAGTTAGACTTGTTGTAAAGGGATATGCACAAACTTATGGTGTGGAGTATGATAAAACATATAGTATTTTTGCAAAGATGACAACCATAAGGACTCTCATAGCTATTGTTGATTGCAAAGGTTGGAAATTATCTCAATTAGATGTGAAAAATGCATTTTTTAAATGGTTATATTTCAAATGAAGTTTACATGGAACAACTAGATGGTTTCAAAGATCAACATAATCTAGATTATTTGTTTAAGATGAAGAGAGCCTTGTATGGCTTGAAGCAAGCCCCAAGGGCATGGAATTATAGGCTTGTGAAGTTCTTGAAGGAACTTTTTTTCCGAGCATCAAAGGTAGATAGTAGCTTGCAAATGAAAGCAAGTATAGATGGGTTTATCTATGTTTGTATTTATGTTGATAACATAATACTTACAGGTACATATGACAAAGGCATATAAATACTTAATAAGCAGATGGAGAAAGAATTCAAGCTCAGTGACTTGGGAAACTCATCATATTTATTGGGAATGGAGATTTCATATACTCAACATGGAGTATATGTGGCTCAACAAAGGTATTTGAAGAGTTTGCTAATCAAGTTTAAAATGGAAGCCTGTAGGATAGCACCAACTCCAATGCAAGTGAATCACAAATTGAGTAGATTTGGAGGAGAAGAATTCAATGACACGAAGCTTTATTAGAGTTTGGTGGGTAGCTTGATTTATGCTACATTAACAAGGTCTGATTTGTCATATGAAGTTGGAGTTTTATCTCAATTTATGCATTGTCCTAGAAAGGAACATTGGATTGTAGGACAAAGGGTGCTTAGGTACATCAAGGGCATAGTTAAAGAAGGTTTGTACTAGGGGTTTACCTAAAATACAAGGATCAAGATATATAGTGATGCAGATTGGGCAAGTAATTCTAATGACAGAAGATCAACACATGGGTATTTGTGTTATGTGGGAGATACATTAATTTCATTGTGTTCTAAGAAGCCATATACAGTTGATTTATCATGTACAAAATCAAAGTACAAAGGTATGGTAGAAGCTGCAAAGGAATTCATATGGCCAAAAACTCCCACGAAGAGTTTTGATATTATTCAGAGTACTCCTATCATTTGTGGAGATAACATGAGTTCTTTGTATTTGGCAACTAACCTTGTGTTTCATGCCAGAACGAAACATATTGAGATTCGATATCATTTCTTAAGAGAGAAAGTTGTTGATAAAGAAATAGAAATTATGCATACTCGTACAAAGGATCAACTTCTAGATATGCTCACAAAGAATTTGGATGGACCCAAGTTGTAGAGGTTAAAAGATATGGCACGAATAAAGAGGATGTAGGTAATCATAATTAAATATTGGTGGGGAGCTATTGGACCAGGACAATCAATAGTTGATGATTACAATGAATAATGAAGATTCAAGGATAAATAAAAGAACAAAGGATGAAGCATGAAGTAAAGAGAAGAATCAAAGGAAAGTGATTTGTATACACATGCACATTAAGTTTGTAATTAGTTCATAAATACTTTTGTAATACTGACGAGTAAGTAAATATATGCCTATATATATACGTGTACATAATTGGGAAATATGTGTGAGATGAGGGATAGATGAGATATAAAAGAGAAGATAACAAGTTGAATGAGAATTATCCATCAGATATAAGATCAATACAATAGAAGATGTTTTCTGAGAATTGCACGTGGATCTTTTCACCATTTCTCCTTCTATGCTTGATCATTTTAAAAATCCTTTTATACATGTCTAAATCTATAGTTCATGCATCTATGGTCAAGTTTTGAGAGTTCTATTGCAAATACACTAAGAGAATTAAAAAGTATGAACATTTGTATGTGCAACTGTATTAAGTGATTTCTAAAATAGGCGCAATCTCGATGATCAAACATTTGATCAGATTTTAGTGTAGAGTGTAAAGTTTTACACGAAAGAGGACTCAAAATCTACATTGAAAGGTTAGCCATATATGTCTAAAAGCCTTTGATTAAATGGGTTGTAGATTGGGGGAACCAATTAGTGAAAGTTACATATGTAAAAGTTGCATGTAGAGAAAGCTTGTTTCAGACATAGGTTTACTTATTGAAGTAGATCTGAAGTTTTATAAGCTCTTTTGAAGAACTTTCTATTTTAATAGCTGTGGAAACAATACATGAGTGTTGTGTCAAAGTTTCATAAGAAACTTTAATCATTTCATAAGTAAATGAATGTATTATGTGAAGCAAAATTTTTTGAGTATGGTGATAGTTCATAGTAATGGTCATTGTTCATAAATTGGCAAAGGTTCTCCAAAATTGAAGGCGGTTTTGAGTTATACTTGATATAGAGGTGTTATATATTCAAGTATAGCTTGTCTTTTGGAGATTAATCATCTCCATCATGAATTAGCATCCATAAATTAAAAGGTGGAAAATGATGATATGGTATCAGTTATGTTGAATGGTCTAGGACCATAATATAAGATCTTAGACACTTTCATTTTGGTAAGAATCACTATTCTTGATTTCAATGAGCTAGTGGAACTTTGTATGATAGAAGAAGTGAAGCTGGCTCTGAATCCATAAGGAAGTTGACACTCAAGAGATCATGCATTATTTTAACAGAGAGAAAGTGGTTCTAATTGTGATCCTTAAGAATCTAGAAATTTAAGCACCTTGGATATGCCAAGAGGTAGAGGTAGATCAAATTCAAGAGGTAGATGAAGATCACTAGCACCAGGAAACTATTACCATTATGGAAGGTATAGCCATTTTGAAAAGCATTGCTATTATGAGCAAAATGGTCAATGAGGAGGAAGTAGAGGTTTTTATGCATCATATGGAAACTTCTTTGATGAAAGTTCATATAGAGACTATGCCAAAGATAATATGTTTGCAATGGAGAATGCGTTAAATAGCATGCCTAGGCCTTGAAATTATTGATTTGCTACATAGACTCTGGTTGCAGAAATTATAATAACCATAGGATATTGGTTTGCATCTAAAGAGCCTTTGAAAACTCAAAAGCATGTGGCAACCGGTGATGATACTTTACACTCGATTAACAATGTTGGAAATGTATTTCTAGTACAAAAGAAATGTGTCCGAAACACATTCAGTGATGTTTTATATGTGCCTAGCATTACTAAGAACTTAGTTTTAGTTTGTCAAGTTGGGGATAAAGATATCGAAAGTGATATTTGATAAGCCTAGTTCTTTCATACATGACTTTAAGTATGGAAAAAGAGGGAAAATTCTTGGTCATGGAAAGAAAATGGGTAGATTGTTCACATTTGATATGGGGAAACCTCTATATGATACTATGTATGACAGGAATAATGGACAATTAGATATAGCTAAAATATGGCATAAATGAATTGTTCATATCAATTTGAAGAAATCTAAGTCCACGGAGAATCAAACATTAGTGCATGGTAGACCAACATTTGATGATTTGAATTTTGAGTGCATATGCCAAGCATGTTCATTTGGAAAACATAAATGAATGACGTTTCCAAGAAGAGAAATGCATATGAAGTGGCCTTTAGACTTGATTCATAGTGATGTGGTTGGACATGGTACAACATAATTGATTGGTGGCTCACTTTATTTCTTGATATTCATTGAAGACTAAAGCCTATACACTTGAATATATTTTTTGAATCATAAGAGGGAAGTTAATGAAGGCTTGGTCAAATTGAAGAATATGGTTGAAAAGCAACTGGGCATGTACATTAAATGCTTGGGATAAGACTTAGAGGGAGAATATATATCAAAGGAATTTGATGAATATCTTAGTGATCATGCAATCAAAAAGTTGTTGTCTTGTAGATATACACCACAATAAACTGGTGTTACAAAATGCAAAAATCATGGAGCGAAAGTGCGAAAGACTATGTAGAGGGAAAGAGAGGATGAGAGAGTACGTGTCCGATTGGTATATTGATGATGAGATACTTACACCAAGGATCTTGAAATATAACAAGGAGAAATATGTTCCTCCATATTCAAGACTCTAGGAATGCTTAATAGACACTTTTCGCTTCTCATTAATGTATTTATAACCACTTGGTACCTTGAAACATCATTCCCAAAAGTTTGTACCAAAACAAATAACTTGCATGTAGTAGAAATGTGAAGAAACCTTCTATTTTGGGAATTGAGGTACTCAATGTTTTGCTTAGAGCTCACATCCTAGTATGAATTGACCAACGAGATTTTGCACACATCTAATTCAAGTGTATAACTAACTAACAAAAGCTATCTCATGAGTTTTGAGTAAGTATACACTGAGCAATATACTTAACAACTCGGGGGTCATCTTGACATTTTAGGAACAAGATGATGTGCATCCATAGTCGACTAAAATGATCTAGAAGAATTGTATCAAACTATGTACGCTAATGAACATATGATACAAGGAAAGTGTAGTCGACTACTCATACATATGTTTCATTCAAGGTATGCTCAATGGTATAGCTCAATAGATCTCAATAATAAATCTATTGCCCCACAAATAAATCACCTCAATTTATTCTCTTTTCTTGAGTTCAAATTTTGAATTTCCCTCACCTAAAAGTGCTCCTACACTTTAGGGGTGGTTTAAATGATTCTTCCTTCCACATGAGTCATGCATTGCTATTTGCCCGGCCATTATGAGAGCCCGGACATTTGTGGAACCCTAAATTCCAAGTTAGATGAGGTCTATGTGTGACTGTTGATGGTTGTAGATGATCTTTGTGAGCCTAACCATTAGGTTAGGTAGAGCATAAACTTCCAGGCCATTGGGTTGGAATCTAAGGTGAAAATAAAGGCCCTGTGGTGTCGCCCATTTTCCCCATAGAATGTTAATGGGGGGAGTGCAGAGGGGGGCTTACCCCCTTTTGTGGGGTCTGGAGGGCCTATCTCCTAGGCCCATAGGGCCGAGATGGTAGGACTTCTGGTCATGGAGATATTGTTGGATCATATTTTTTACCGACTATTTTGTATCTCTTGACTATGTTTATCTATACCAAACCACCTTGTAAAAGCTAAATAAGCACAACCCAGGTTGAGCTTTACATAGCATTGCACACTAGTAAGCCCTTCATCTAGAGTCTATCTAGATCACCATCTAAGCTCCACAGTGGGAGCGCATGGGTGGACAACACCATCATTGTAACTACATTACGCTCGACAATCTGAGAATTTGAGTTCTGTATCTCTCAGTCTGTGTCTATCTTTGTCTACGTTTTTCTCTCAACTCTGTCCACAGGTCTATTCCACCATGTTGTTATTTTCTTACATGGTATCAGAGCTCAGGAGGCTCTGATTGGTGTAGAAGCAGAAACGTAGTGGTTGTAGAGGTCTGAACAACAAAAGAGAGAAGATGTCAAGTGGCACATCATCATCTACAACTAGGAGTCAAGGTGGTTCATCAACAAGAGTAGGTGGCACACAAGCAAGAGGAGCAATGATGTCGATCATCCCAATGTTGCGGATACAACCACCAGCCTTCATAGAAGGTAAACTTGATGATACAAACTACACCCTGTGGAAGTTCAAAATCACTTCTATTCTTGATTGGTATGAGCTTTTGGAGAGTGTTCTTGGGACTAATCATGAGCCCCAAGAAAGGCTTGATCCAAATAATCATGGTCGAATGATTCCTCCTGATGTTGATCTTCTATGTGCTTGGAAACGTAGAAATGCAGATGTACTCTGTACTCTTGTTAAAAGTACTTCTGATAGTGTTTTGACTCTCATTCAACATATGACGAAGGCATGTGAAGCATGGAACATATTGAGAAATCAATATGAAACTCGTAATTAGACACGGATTCAAAACTTGGAGAATCAGCTTGAAACAGAATGGTTTGCTGATGGGGAGACTACAGAGGTGTTTATCACTCGCATAAAGAATCTACAAGATCAATTGGTGGGAGCAGGTGTTCAAAAATCAAATGAGGAGCTAGCTTGAGGTTGTCTTTGAATCTCTCCACCTAAGTTTGATGGTTTGGTAACTGCTCTTAACACTCAAAACAAACCTCAACCACTAACTTTTGAGGAATTCAATGCCTTACTCATGGAGGAGGAGTTGTGGCTCAAGGCAAGGAGTGGTGGTAGCAAAGGAGATGATGCATTCACAACAAATGCCAAAGGAGGCAAAGCAGACTCTTCAAAAGATGGGGACAAAAAGAAGGACGACAAAAGAAGTTCAAGGGAGAGTGTTTCCATTGCAAGAAGAAGGGACACAAAATCCAAGATTGTCGCATCAAGAAGGCAGAAGAGAAGAGTGGCTCTTCAAAAGGTGGCAAGGACAAGGAGTCTGCGAACACAACAGAAATAGAGCTTGCGTTATTTATAACAATAGAGGAGGTGTGCTCATTAGCTGAAGATTCAAGAACAGATGACTCATGGGTGGTGGACAGTGGTGCATCTCATCACATGATGAGTAGAAAATACCTTTACAGTTCCTTATAGCCTCTAAAGGAACCCATCACATTTAAGGTAGGCAACAATGCAAGATGTCCTGTAGAGGGCGAAGGTATGGTTTCTTTCATTAACTCTAATGGCGATATCAAAAAGCTTTCAAATGTGTTGTATGTGCCACAAATAAAATGAAATCTACTTTCAGGAGCTTCTATAACTGATCAAGTTCATCAAGTATCTTTCAGTAAGACAGGAGCTAAGATTATGGATGGTAACAATTACATTGTTGGGACTAGCATAAGGAGGAACAACCTATATGAGTTTTGTGCTCTTACATCCACTACAAACGTGGGCACAAATAAGCTATGGCATGAGAGATTCGGCCACATTAGATACCTTGTACTGAAGGAGATGCATTGTAGGGGTATGGTTGCACACCTACCATCAATTACAAGAATGAAGGAACCATGTGAAGCTTGCATGATGGGCAAGCAACAGAGGAAGGAATTTCCACAAGAAAGCAAGAACAGGGCAAGCTATCTTCTAGAGTTGGTGCATGCTAACTTGTGCGGAAAAATGCCTACATAGGGCTTGGGTGGATCTTCCTACTTCATGTTACTTGTCGACCACTATAGCAGGAAGATGTGGGTGTACTTCCTTCCTGATAAGGCTCAAGATTTTGCTAAGTTTAAAGACTAACTTCAGCTTGGTGAAACTAAAACAGAGAAGAAGATGAAGAAATCAAGACAGACGGTGGTAGTGATTTCACATCAATAGAGTTTGAAGAATTCTGCAAGAGTAAGGGAATCAAGCATCAACTCATAGTGGCAGATAGTCCTCAATAGAACGGTGCTGCAGAATGTCGGAATCGAACCATCATGGAGATGGCAAGGTGCATGTTGAAAGGACAGGGGTTTCGTAATCACTTTTGGGCAGAGACTGTGAACATTGTTTTCTACATCTTGAATCAAAGCTACACCATGGCACTTGATGGAAAGACTCCGCAAGAAGCCTACAATGGTAAAAAACCTTATGTTTCCCATTTCAAAGTATTTGGAAGTGAATGTTATGTACAAGTTCAAGATATGGAGAGAAACAAGCTTCAACCAAAAGGCATCAAATGTATCTTCTTAGGGTACAATGAAGATAAGAAGGCTTATAAGCGTTATGACCCTGAGGCTAAAAAGATCATGGTGAGTCGTGATGTGGTGTTTAAGGAGGAGCAGCCACATACAGTGGAGGAGGAAAAGAGAGCTTCCACTTTATCATCAGGCGAAGGGGAAATCCACCATGAACCTCACCCAAGAGCTATCCCTTCTACACAAGAGAAGGAAGCATCATCTTCTGATCATGAGTTTGAAAGTCACCAACCTGTCGACATCCAAGTGAAAAAGCCATTGCCACATTGGGTGAGGCAGCTCTATGATTTTGCAAACCCCATCCCATAGTCACTAGAACACGTTGTAGATGGACCGAGGCGATCATAGAGAATAGAGGAACAGAGATGGGCAAGCGCCCATATTGTAAACACAGCCTTGATGGGTGATCTCATTCAAGAAGAAGCAAAGCAACCAACCAATGTGGAAGAGGCACTCCAGGATCCGAATTGGAGGGCTGCCATGCAAGGAGAATACAACAATATCATGAAGAATGGAACTTGGGAGCTAGTGGATTGACCCCCTAAGCATAAAGTCATTGGCACCAAGTGGGTCTGGAAGCTAAAGTACAAGGCTGATGGTACTCTAGAAAAGTATAAAGAAAGATTTGTTGCACAGGGCTACTCACAAGTTGAAGGCACTAACGTTTTTGAATAATTTGCCCCAACTGCAAGAATGACTATTATCCGAGTAGTACTAGATGTGTCTGCACATAAGTGTTGGCCAGTCTATCACATGGATGTCAAATCAGCATTCATGAATGGAGACCTCAAGGAGGAGGTATATGTGTCTTAACCACTAGGGTTTGAAGCTCCCCATTCAGAGAACAAGGTATGTAAGCTGAAGAAGGCATTATATGGGCTAAAACAAGGCCCTAGAGCATGGTACCAACCGATAGATACGTATCTCTTGGATCTAGGTTTCAAAAGATGTGCTTCTGATGCTAACTTCTATGTTCTAAAGAGAGGAGGGAAGACAATTGCGCTTGTACTCTATATGGATGAATGTCTGAGAAGTAAAACACATCCCGTTATACTTAAATGATTTCTTAGGCCCATAACCATTGTTTGTCCATAGAAGTATTTCTCCACTTCAAGAAGGATGATCAATTCTATTGTTTTGAGGATGAAGCAAGGCAAAGTCTCACTACCTTGCAAAACCTCCATCGAGTAGCTCAAGTTATTTTTCCTGATGAGGCAATCCTTGAAGAGATCCACAAGTTTACAAATTCATTTCTTGATAGCAGACAAAGATTAGGCAGATTTCAAGACAAATGGCTAATATCAAAAGGGGTTGTGGAAGAGGTAATTTATTTCTTTCCTATTCAAATAAACATATACTTCTAACAAATTTATGGGTTGGAACATTCATGATAGATTTAAGAGCGTTAGATTATCAATGCGTGTCATGGAGATTTTCTTGTAATGTTATTTTTTTCCAATTAGAAGAACAAAAACTTTTTCTTTCCCGTACAAATATTTTCAAGTAGAGGTTCTGAGATTAATAACACAACAAGTGTCATTGTTACAAATGTTTTTACCATCATTAGACTCAAGGGATTTTTATGCTCATTTGCAGTAAAGGACAAGGTATGTCCTTACATGTGTGGTTAGGTCTCATGGATGGGAAGGAGAAGGTCATATTTGAAGTCCCATGATTTCACTCGAAAGAGAATTTCTCCAAAGCCATTATAAAGTCTTCTACAAACATCCACTAAAGCTGGCTTGAGTTAACTTGACTATACTGAGAAATAATTGGAGTAGCTACTACAAATAACATGTAGAGACTCCACGTAACAAGGCCACTTGCTGATTGTCGCTATACATGCTACAATGTAAAGGTAACATGCATAGTTGGACTCCAATTGACTCTATAAATAACCTCCATAATCAATAAATTAGTTTCTTGGATAGAGAAGTGCAAGTTATTTATCATGTGTGTCTGATCATTTGAATATGATTCATACTAGACTAGACATGGATTTCCATCTTTCCAAATCAAGTTTGGGAGGAATTCCCTTCTAATAAAATAGGCAACACACAAAAATGAAAACCATGTTCATATCACAACACGAGATTTCTAAGTATCGAGCAGGGAATTGGCTTAGTTTAGATTTCAATGCTCACGGATGGATAGCAGCCTATGGTCGGTTTAATCTCCACAAGTCCTATGGGGATGTTATTTCCCAAAGACTCTATCCAAGCTCCTAAAATCATCCAATCCTTTATCATTTCATCTTAAGCAACCATCTAGCATGCTTGAACCTATATGTAAGGGGAGTGATGGACAAGAGGGAGACAAGGATAAGAGGAGAGATGGAGAGAGAGAGAGGGGGAGAGAGAGAGAGAGGGAGAGAAAGAGAGAGAGAGAGGGGGAGAGAGAGAGAGGGAGAGGGAGAGAGAGAGTGTGTGAGAGAGAGGAAGAAACAAGGTGGAAAATGATAGATTGTGTGATAGAGAAATAGAGAGAGAGAGAGGTAGAGAGAAACAAAGCGAGAGAGATAGACGGGTGTAGATAGAGCGACAGATAGATAGAGAGAGAGAGAGCATGTACACATATCTAAAAGCTACAAATATAAGACAGATAGAGAGTGGTATGACTACGACGTCATATACATGTATACATATGTATGCATATTTATAGTTGTATATGTGGATATATGTACATATAAAAATACGCATTATTACTATGCAAAGAATGAATGTGAAGAGATGGATAGGTATGTGCTTGAAGATGAAGAGGTGTTGCAAAATCCTTGATCTACACCAGCCAAATGAACTCCAGGAGTATGTGGTGGGCCCTTTTAGCTTGCCAATGGATGTATTAGACACCCTATGTACCTTGGAAGATCACTCTCAAAAAGATAGATCAAAACAGATAAGTTGGAGTTAGCTCAGAGGTGAAAAACTTGTTATTTTGGTTCATACACCTGTCCAGTGTTTTGCATAATTCTCTGAGCACAGCAGCAATTAGCTTAATTCCTTTTGGGGAAATGTAGCTAACTTAAAGAGCTAACTTTCAAGAGTAATCGCATCAAAAATAATGATTCACACACTGAGAATGATGTTTAACAACTAATGACATCATCCTGATTTTCACGGGCTGCTAGAGTAATGAGACCAATGAGCAGAAAAATGAACATAACTCATGATTTAAGAATCCAATGAATATGAAACTTTGTAGGCTTATACTAGACAGTATGCTGAATCCAACAAGCTTTAAAGCATTGGATTGGGATAAGTACACACTGAGAAAAACCTCTGACAAGATGGGTGCAAAAGTCGGGTACCTGATAGAGAAGTGAAAATCAACAGACATGGTTGACTTCAATTGAACATACTTGACGATTGCAATACCCAAATGAAATGAAATTTGCTGAGCATATATTAGAATTATAGAGATAACTTTACGAAGTTAAATCACTGAAAATGATGCACCACGGTCAGAGAAACCATCTCTGCAATCTGACTGAGAAAACTGAGAGATATGGCAGTGAGTAGTACACTTCACAAGAACATGGAAATATGAACTCAAATGATCATGAAAATGAAAGTATATTGCTTGTACAATACAATGGACTTACTGATACATATGTGTGCCTTGGAATCACACCTGTATATGGCATAAAGCTCAGCTCTTGGAGGTCTTCACATAGGTCTCTCTAACCACGACTAAAACTGCCATCTATTTATAGTTGAGTTTGGGAGGCTAACTTCCCTCAATCACTCTCCAATCAATCAGTGATTGATTTGATTCGCTATCTACCCCAAATCACGAATTCATGGCCCCTCTTTCTCTTTTTGATCAAGTGGACTCAATCACTTAAGAGTCTTGCACTTTTACATTAAGTAAACTCTTCAAAAGTTACAAGAGGTAGTTCACAAGTGAACTTTACATTGTCTTCATTTTAAGGCTTCTTTTATGACTTGGTGGGACTCAAGCCAATACTTAGGCTTGTCATAGACTTGCTCCAACAGCTCCCCCTCAAGCCAAGTATGCTTGAGGTCTTCAATCTTCCAAGATTACTTGTAAACCAATCATAGCCTTGAATTTGCAAAGCTTGTACCATCCAATGCTTTGGTTAGAATATCTGCACATTGTTGATGAGTGGACACATATGATATTTGAATCTCTTTTCTTAGAACCTTCTCTCTTACATAGTGATAATGAACTTCAATATGTTTAGTCCTTACATGAAAAATAGGATGAGCAACCAAATGAATAGAACTCATATTGTCACCATAAATAGTTGGAGTTCCAATCTCCAATCCAAGATCTTTGAATAATGTCTTCATCCACATAGCTTCTTGTGTAGCTATCGCAAGACCTCTGTATTTAGCTTCAGTAGAAGAGAGAGCAACTGTGGGTTGCTTCTTGGATGACCATGTAATAAGCTTTGAACCTGCAAAGGTAAGATAACCTGAAGTGCTCCTTCTATCTTCCTTGGAGCTAGCCCAATCTGCATCAGAAAATAGCTTCAAACCTAAATCAGATACATAAGGATAATAAATTCCTTCATTTATGGTTCCTTTGAGATACTTGAGAATCCTTTTGGCAGCATCCATATGTGGTTTCCTTGGTGTGTGCATAAATTGACTTAGCACACTCACACTGTAACATATATCTACTCTTGTCAATGTGGCATAGTTGAGACTACCCACTAGACTTTGATATGATGTGATGTCCTCTATGAGTTCACCTTCATGTGAGCTCAATTTGTGATTGAACTCCATTGGAGTACTTGCAACCTTACAATCTTGCATCTTGAAGTTTGCCAACATGTCCTTAATGTACTTTCTTTGAGTGAGAAACAAACCATGATCTTTAAAGACAACTTCCAAACCTAGGAAGTAGGTAAGTGAACCTAAATAGTTATCTTGAACTCTTCTCTCATCTGATCTTTGATCTTCTTCATACCATCTGCATCATTTCCTGTCAATATAATATCATCTACATATACACATAGGTAGATGATCTCAGAATTACTCTTTTTAATAAAGAGTGAAGGATCTGCCTTGATTGGTTGAAATCCTTTGTCCTACAAGAATGAAACAAGTCTGAAATTCAAGGCTCTTGGAGCTTGCTTGAGACCATACAATGCTTTGTTAAGTTTACACACATAACCAGGATAAATTTGATTCTCAAAACCAGGTGGTTGTGCCATATATACCTCTTCTGTTATCCAACCATTCATGAATGCATTCTTTACATCTAGTTGAAGTATCTTCCAATTCTTGGAAGAGGCAATACTAAGCAAAACCCTAATAGTAGGCATCTTTGCCACAGGAGAGAAGGTCTCCTCATAATCAATTCCCTAAGTTTGTGCAAAGCCTTTTGCTACAAGCCTTGCCTTATATCTGTTAATGGAACCATCAGAATTCGTCTTGAGTTTATAGACCCATCTTGAGCCTATTACCTTCATGGATGAAGTCTTGGGCACCAAATCCCAAGTGTTGTTTTCCTCAAGTGCTTCAATCTCTTCGTTCATTGCATGCTTCCATTCTGATTTTGCTTTGGCCTCTTCAAAGGATGATGGCTCCTCTTGGTTTATATCCTGTGCTATGTAGATAGACTGTTTAGTTACTAATGAGGTGTCAAACCCATACCTTTCGGGTTTTTTCTTTTCCCTCATAGATCTTCTTAGGCCATGATGTGATGATTCTGCCTCATGTGCAAGTTCCTGCAATTTTGCTTTACCTTTAGACTTCCATGATTTGATCTTTTCCATATGAGATTCTTCATCATCCTCTGAGGTGTCTTGTTCTTCAATCTTTGGTTGTTCTCTACCAAGCTTTAGAAAATCTTCTTCAAGATCATATGGTAAATTGACCTTCTTGCATGAATCTTCATACCATGAATTGTTCTCATCAAAAACTACATCTCTGGTTACCAAGAATCCTTTCTTGGTAGGGTTGTATAACCTGTCGCCCTTTTGATTGTTGTCATATCCAATAAATACACACCTTTCTGCCTTTGGATCCATCTTGCCTCTAACCTGTGAAGGAACATGAGCAAAAGCAATACATCCAAAAATTTTACAATGATCTAAGCTTTGTCTTCTTCCATTCCAAGCCTCATATGGAGTCATCCCATCAAGGGATTTTGAAGGCAACCTATTAATAAAGTAAGTGTTGTAGATACAGCCTCAGCCCATAGATAATTAGGTAAATGCTTTTCATTTAACATGGACCGTTCAGCTTCAACAATTGTCCTATTCCTCCTTTCTGTCCATTTTGCTCAGGAGTGTACCTTGTAGTTACCTCTCTTTTGATTCCTCTTTCTTGAAGAAAAGAATCAAAATCATGGGAGAAGTATTCTCCCCCTCCATCTGACCTTAGCCTTTTTAGTGATTTATCTGTTTGATTCTCCACAAGAGCCAAATATCTTTTGAAACATGAAAAAACTTCATCTTTGTGTTTCATAAAGAATAGGATAGTCCATCTGCTGCAATCATCAATAAAGGAGACATAATACCTTGATCCAGATATTGAAGCTTCCTTGCTAGGTCCCCATACATCTGTATGAACCAACTCCAAGAGGTCTCCATGCATATAACCTTTCTTCATGAATGGTAACCTGTGAGACTTTCCAAATTGACATGCACTACACTTATAAATCATATGTTGTTTTGACAAATTAGGGAGTCCAAGTACACTTTGGTCCCTACAAATTTGCTTCAATGAACTTTCACCAATATGTGCTAACCTTTTGTGCCATACTTCCAATTCTATGAGTGTCTGACTACCATAATTAAAGAGAGCAATGTTTCTAGTGTCTTGTAATTCAAATGTGAACAATCTACCTGCCTTTTCACCTTTTGCAATTCTTCTGAATCCTTAACTTGGATCTTCAACAAATGCTCCTGCTTTTGTGAACCTGACTTGCAACCCTTTCTCTACTATCTACCCAACACTTATCAAATTCTTTGTAATGGCAGGGACATAGAGTACCTTACTGAGTAGGTTGATGTTTCCATCAGGTGCTTTGACATTGCCTATTTTCTCCACAAGATGTCTTGTATCATCTCCTGTTTGTACCTCATGCTTATTCCTTGGATCTTCTAAATCGGATAGGAGTGCCACATTTCTTGCCACATGATTTGAACAACCTGAATCTATGTAGAAAACATGCTCATCCGATTTACCTTGTGGCATAGCCATGTTCATGATCAATAATGAATCCTCTTTGTTTGAGTCTTCTGTGTAGTTATTGAAGTCTCTCCTTCCTTTGTATCCTCCTTGATGGTTTGAATGATTGTAGTTGTTGTAGTTGCCATGATAATTGTTGAACCTTCCTCTTGAGTAGCCATAACTTCCTCTATTGTATCCTCTGCCTCTTTGAGTAGCCATAACTAAAGCAATTTTCAGTTGTATGATTAGTTAATCCACAAATAGAACATGAGTTGGAGTCTTGGGATCTCCCCCTGCCTTGTCTACCTCCTCTTCCTCTACCTCTGCCATGTCTTCCTCTACTTGCATAGTTAACTTGATATGTACCTGCGTCATCATCCACTTTCTTTGCCTTTCCTTTGTTATCTTTGGACTTGCTTTTATCAGTGTATAAAGCTGAAGATTGATTACCTTTAGAGCTTTCTCCATTTTTTATAAGCTTTGCCTCTTGAGTAAGTAGTTGTCCAATGAGTGTATTGAAATAAAGTACATGCATGTCCATGTACAAATCCATAGCTGTGGTGAATGCTTCCCACTTGTCATCTGCCTTCAAGCCATTGATGACCTGCCTTACAATTTGCTCTTCATCTATTACCTCTCCAATGCTTCCCAACTGATCTGCTATGTCCTTGAGCTTTGTGACAAAATCAGTCACATTTTGTTTGGGAGCCTTCTTGAGAGTTGTGAAATCCAGCCATAGTTGATGCTTCCTAGCTTTAGTACTTGAATAGAAGAAGGCTTCAAGTGCATCCCACACTTCCTGAGATGTCTTACAACTTCTAATGTGAGGCAACAAAAAATTTGAGATAGAGTTGAGGAGATAAGACCTTGCAAGTGCATCCTTGGAGCACCATGTGCTCAATCTTTCTTGCTCTTCTTGTGTTGGTTGACTTTTGTTCCTAAAACTTGGCATAAATTCATCTCAAGCCACATAACCATATAAACTTCTACCTTGGAGATAATCTTCCATTCTTAATGACCAAGCTGAGTAATTACCTCTATCCAATTTGTCAGCTGATGAAGGAAATCCATCTGCCATGTTGTCCAACTTTGATCTGATACAACTGTGAAGAGATGGATAGGTATGTGCTTGAAGATGAAGAGGTGTTGCAAAATCCTTGATCTACACCAACCAAATGAACTCTAGGAGTATATGGTGGGCCCTTTTATTTTGCCAATGGATGTATTAGACACCCTATGTACCTTGGAAGATCACTCTCAAAAAGATAGATCAAAACAGATAAGTTGGAGTTAGCTCAGAGGTGAAAAACTTGCTATTTTGGTTCATACACATGTCCAGTGTTTTGCATAATTCTCTGAGCACAGCAGCAATTAGCTTAATTCCTTTTGGGGAAGTTTAGCTAACTTAAAGAGCTAACTTTGAAGAGTAGTCTCATCAAAAATAATGAACCACACACTGAGAATGATGTTTAACAACTGATGACATCATCCCGATTTTTAGGAGCTGCTATAGTAATGAGACTAGTGCGCAGAAACATGAACATAACTCAAGATTTAAGAATCCAATGATTATGCAAATTTCTAGACTTATACTAGACAGTATGCGGAATCCAACATGCTTTAAATCATTGAATGTAGATAAGTACACACTAAGAAAAACCTCTCACAAGATGAGTGCAAAAGTCGGGTACCTGACAGAGAAGTGAAAATCAACAGACATGGTTGAATTCAACTGAACATAACTGAAGATTGCAATACCCAAATGAAATGAAATTCGATAAGCATATATAAGACTTACAAAGCTAACTTTACCAAGTTAAATCACTGAAAATCATGCACCAAGCTCAGAGAAACCATCTCTGCAATCTGACTGAGAAAACTGAGAGATATGGCAGTGAGTAGTACACTTCACAAGAACATGGAAATATGAACTCAAATGATCATGAAAATGAAAGTATATTGCTTGTACAATACAATGGACTTACTGATACATATGTGTGCCTTGGAAGCACACCTTGATATGGCATAAATCTCAGCTCTTGGAGGTCTTCACATAGGTCTCTCTAACCACGACTAAAACTGCCATCTATTTATAGTTGTGTTTGGGAGGCTAACCTCCCTCAATCACTCTCCAATCAATCACTGATTGGTTTGATTCTCTATCTACCACAAATCACAAATGCGGCTCCTCTTTCCCTTTTCGATCAAGTGGACTCAACCACTTAAGATTCTTTCACTTTTACATTAAGTAAACTCTTCAAAAGTTACAAGAGGTAGTTCACAAGTGAACTTTACATTGTCTTCATTTTAAGGCTTCTTTTATGACTTTGTGGAACTCAATCCAATACAAAGGCTTGTCATAGACTTGCTCCAACAATGAAGCCAAGCACATAAA
>MU260564.1:105000-110000 GCA_020310875.1 Ceratopteris richardii
ATAGATAGATAGATAGATAGATAGATAGATAGATAGATAGATAGATAGGTGTTGGTGTAAATTACAAGCCTACACATTTGGCTCAAAGGATGTATTGAAGTCTATACATACGTGAAGAAGCATAGGAACATATGCTAGTGGTTAATTACCACTTTACCTCATTATAAAAGTCAATTTGACTTGGAATCTCTTGTAATCACCTACCAAAAGGATTCATGGAAAATTAGTTGATTGATTGAAAGAATATCTCCAAGCATTTAGGAGCTTGATCATAGGGAGCCAAAAGTTTGAATTTGAATTCAAATTTTTATTCATCTCTTATCAAAAGTAGACATGAAAAGTCGCGGGCAAGAGAGAGCACTCCCAAGTGTAGCATTACTGATTTTTGAGTGTGTGTGTGAGTTCTATACTCAAGCCCACACCTCTCTACACCATTTGTCATTGATGTTCATGCCAATGGAGTTGTATACAAATGTTCATTAATACATACATTCATATTGTCCATCTCTGAGTTCTCCATTAGTCTACCCAAAAGTCTGTCAGCTTGTCAAGGGCATATCTCGGTCAATTCCTCACCAATGTTAGTGATTCAAAGCTTGTTGGATTCAGCTTGAAGTATTCTACATGCTATCAATATTTGAAGACATTCTATTAAGCCATTTGGGAGGAATCTGTGTCGAGGTGAACTCTGGTCATTTTCTGCTACAGTCCTAAAAAGTCGGGGGTATAACTTAACTTGCTAAATTGATTTCTCTTAGCATAGTTTATCATTTTGCATCATTCCACTTCGTATAGGTAGCGTACTAAGCTAATTAGATACCCCTAAAAGGAATTTTTCCAATTCCTACTGTGCTGGTCATACTGAGCAAAATGCTCAGGAGGTGTCAAGACAAAAATAGAAGGTTTTCTTGAGTTTGTGACTTCCAAAGTTATCTGTTTTGATTCAATCATTGCACACATCATTTCCAAAGGACATACGACATTTTATGGTGTCATTTTAAAGCTAAGGAGGTCTAGTTATCAACTCTGAAGCAAAAGAGGGCTGGTACAAAGCAAGTTTTAGGAGTACCTACTCAGTCTCCTGGAGCATCCCTCCATCTATCCCAACAGTGGTATCAAAGCAAACTAAAGTAAAATGGGAGATGGTTTTCCTTCATTTATTGACAAATTGGACATGAACAACTATCAAGCATGGTCTCTAAGGATGAAGACCTACTTACAAGGAAGGAGTCTCTATGGGTACATCTCAAGAGATGAGGAATTGCCCACATTCAAAGCAAGAGGATTACCAACCAAGGAAGAACATGAAAAGCTCAACACATGGTGTGCTAAGGATGCATTAGCAAGGTCTTATTTACTCAACTCTATATCTAATTTTCTTTTGCCACATATTAGAAATTGTAAGACATCCCAAGAGACTTGGGAAACCTTGTCATCATATTTTTCCTCCAACACAAGGGCTAGGAAAAATCAGTTGTGGATTGAATTCACAACACTATGCAAGCAACCTAAGCAAGCTGTTTCAGAATTTGTGACCAAGATTAAAGATGTAGTAGATCAGTTAGCAAGCATAGGAGAAGAGTTTGAAGAAGAACAAATTGTAAGGCAAGTGATCAATGGGAGCAAGGCTGATGACAAATGGGAAAGCTTCACCACTGCCATGGATCTCTACATGGACATGCACACTCGAGATCTTACAACCCTCATGGGACAATTGTTTACTCATGAAGCAAAGCTCAACAAAAATGGAGACATATCCAAAGGTAATAACTCTTCTGCCCTATACAGTGATAAGAAGTCTAAAGATAAAGGCAAGAGCAAAAAGGTGGAAGATGAAGGATCAACCTCTCAAGCCAACTATGCAGGGAGAGGTAGATCTTCAAGAGGAAGGGGCAGAGGAGGTAAGTCAGGTAGGGGGAGATCTTATAACTCCTCACCATGCAACATTTGTGGTTTATCAAATCATACTACAGATGAGTGTTTCAGGAATTACAAGAATCAGATGGGAAGATGATACCAAAGAGGTGGCTACTCACAGTCAAGAGGTAGATTCAACCATCACCAAGGTTACAACAATAATTACAACAAAAACTACAACAATAATTACAATGGCAACTACCAAGGAGGATTCAAATCCAAGAAGGATTACAACAACTATACAGAGGAGCAAGATGACTCTCTTCTAATCATGAACATGACATCAAAAATCAGGTACTAATGATGAACACTTATTCTACATTGACTCAAGATGCTCAAATCATGTGGCTGGCAATGTAGCATTACTCTCTGATCTTGAGGAACCAAAAGGTAAGCATCAAGTCCAAACAGGTGATGACACAAAGCATTCTGTAGTTAAAGTTGGAAATGTTAAGACTTGTGATGGAAATCAGAATTTGTTGAGCAGGGTACTCTATGTACCAACCAGTACCAAAAACTTGATGAGTGTTGGTCAGATTATGGAGAAAGGTTTGCAGGTTAGATTCAACCAATATGGAGCATATGTGGAGGATCCAAGACATGGATTCAAGAGGATTGCCAAAGGAGAAAAATCAGGTAGACTTTTCACTTTTGAGTTGGAAGATACAAAGAATATTGCACTATACAGTTATAAAGATCAAACACTTTCAGAGCTTGAGATTTGGCACAAAAGGCTAGGGCACATAGGAGAAAGAACCTTGAAACAAATGTGCAGGGACCAATGTGTGCTTGGGATACCTAATGTATCCAAGCAACATATGATTTATAAGTGTGGTGCTTGTCAATTTGGGAAGTCTCACAGGTTACCCTTCTCAAAGAAAGGATACATGCATGAAGACTACCTAGAGCTTGTACACACAGATGTATGGGGACCAAGCAAAGATCCCTCAGTCTCAAGATCAAGGTAATATGTGTCTTTCATTGATGATTATAGCAGATGGATTGTATTATACTTCATGAAGCACAAGGATGAGGTATTTAATTGCTTTAAAAAATATCTTGCATTAGTTGAAAATCAGATAGGAAGAAATTTGAAGAGGCTAAGGTCAGATGGAGGAGGTGAGTACTTCTCCAATGAATTTGAAGACTTCTTGCAGGACAGAGGCATCAAAAGAGAGATAACCACAAGGTATTCTCCTGAACAAAATGGGGTAGCTGAGAGAAGAAATACATTAATTGTTGAGACAGCTATATCTATGCTTAATGAGAAAAAGTTACCTAATTATATATGGGCACAGAGTGTTTCTACTGCCACTTACCTCATAAACAGGTTACCATCTAAGTCTCTTGATGGCATAACACCCTATGAAGCATGGCATGGTAAGAGACCTTCACTTGACAATTGCAAAATATTTGGATGTGTAGCATATGTACACATTCCTTCTCAGATAAGAGGTAAGCTAGACCCAAAGGCTGAAAAATGCATCTTTATTGGGTATGATTTAAATAAAAAAGGTTACAGGTTTTATAATCCTATCAATAAGGGATTTATGGTAAGCAGAGATGTTGTCTTTGATGAAAATGATTCTTGGTATGAGAATGAATGCAGGAAGGTCAAATTACCCTATGATTTGGAAGAGGAATTTCCAAGTCTTACAAAGGAGGAACCTATTCAGACT
Organism: Ceratopteris richardii; assembly: GCA_020310875.1. Classification (NCBI taxonomy): domain Eukaryota; kingdom Viridiplantae; phylum Streptophyta; class Polypodiopsida; order Polypodiales; family Pteridaceae; genus Ceratopteris; species Ceratopteris richardii. The sequence continues at coordinate 108,597 of MU260564.1, forward strand.
GAAGCCTCAAGTTAAGATGATGAAGACACTATCAATCTTGAATAATTCAAAGCATGGAAGTCCAAAGGCAAAATGAAGATGAAGAAGCTTGAAGACATACCTGAATCCTCAACTCAACCATTTAGAAGGTCACAAAGAGAAAGCAAGAAACCTATCAGATATGGGTATGATACATCTCTTGTTACTAAACATTCTGTTTATCTTGCCAAAGACTTGTCAAATGAAGAACTAGGATCATATGAAGAAGCAATAACCAAATCAGAATGGAAAGAAGCTATGAATGAGGAGATTGATGCTCTCAAAGAGAGTGACACATGGGAGTTAGTACCTAAGAAGGACTCAATGAAGGTAATAGGATCCAGATGGATCTATAAGCCTAAAAGAAATTCTGATGGCACAATCAATAGGTACAAAGCCAGATTGGTAGCCAAGGGTTTTGCACAAACCCAAGGCATTGACTATGAGGAGACATTCTCACCTGTGGCCAAGATGCAAACCATCAGAGTGTTGGTAAGTGTGGCTGCATCAAAAAATTGGAATATGTACCAATTGGATGTCAAGAACGCTTTCTTGAATGGATGAATTTCAGAGGAGGTATATATGTCACAACCTCCTGACTATGAGGACCCTAAGAAGGTAACATATGTTTGCAAATTAAAAAAGGCTTTATATGGATTGAAGCAGGCACCTAGAGCATGGAATTACAGGTTAACTACATACCTCCAAGACCAAGGTTTTGTCATGAGCAAGGCAGATACTTCTCTATTCATTAAGAGAAGCAATTCAGAGGTAATATACCTTTGTGTTTATGATGATGACATCATCATTACAGGTAATGATGTCAATGGAATCAGATATATCAAAAGTCAAATGATGAAGGAGTTCAAGATCAATGATCTTGGTCTATTGAAATTGTTTTTGGGACTTGAATTAGTCTACACTAATTCAGGGATATATATCACTCAGAAAAAATATATACAAGATATGTTAAAGAAGTTTCACTTGCAGGATGCTAAAGTAGCAAGCACTCCAATGGAGGTAAACCTAAAGCTAAGTGCCCATGAAGGTGATGAAGTCAAGAACATTACAGGTTATCAAAGTATGGTGGGTAGCTTGAACTATGCTACCTTAACAAGGATAGATATTGCATATGGAGTTAGTGTGCTAAGTCAGTTTATGCACAAGCCAAGGAAACCTCACTTAGAGGCTAGGCTGCCAAGAGAATCTTGAAGTATCTCAAGGGTACACAGAACCATGGTTTGTATTTCCCTTACACTTCAGATATTGATATCAAAATTTATTCAGATGTAGATTGGGCAGGATGCAAGGATGATAGGAGGAGCACTTCTAGATATATCTCTTTTACAGGTGACAAACCAATTTCATGGTCTTCAAAGAAGCAAC
>MU260564.1:115000-117500 GCA_020310875.1 Ceratopteris richardii
ACACCACCTACAACAACTACGCAAATGACACGCAGAATGAAAGTCATACATCGCTGATGATGAACTCAATTAGCACATCTGATAACGAAGATCTAAAGGTATTTTACATTGACTCTGGATGTTCTAATCACTTGTCAGGAAACATAGAACTGATGTCAGAACTGGAAAAAGGAAGTTCGAGTCATACTGTTCAAACAGGTGACAATACAAGACATAGCGTACATTCAATTGGAAAAGTGAAGTGTAAGAGTGGAGCAGATTTGCTAACCAATGTTTTGTATGTTCCGACAATACCAAAAAATCTGATTAGTGTGGGACAGATAGTTGAGGAAGGATTTCAGGTCAGATTTACAAACAAAGGAGTATTTGTAGAAGATCCCAAGAACGGATATAATCAGATCGTCTCTGGTAAGAAAGAAGGCAGACTCTTTACTTTAAGAGTACAAGGGAACATTGGCCAAGCGTTGCTCACACATGATGAAAAGGTGATTACAGAACTTGATCTCTGGCACAAGAGATTAGGTCATTTCAATGAAAAGGGAATCAAAGCTATGATAGCGAATCAGTCTGTACTGGGATTACCGAACGTACAGAACCAACATATGATTCACAAATGTGAAGCTTGTCAGATGGGAAAAGCCCACAGGTTACCTTTCCAGAAGAAAGGATTCAAACATGATGGTGTGCTATAACACATACATACAGACGTATGGGGACCAACAAAAGAAGGATCAATCAGCGGATCAAGGTATTATGTCCTTTTCATTGATGATGCAACAAGATGGATAACTCTTTATGTTTTGAAAGAGAAATCAGAAGTGTTTGGAGCCTTTAGACATTTTCATGCATATGCTGAAAGACTCATAGGTCGAAAGCTTAAAAGACTGAGGTCTGATGGAGGTGGAGAATACTTCTCCCGAGAGTTCAATGATTACCTTTGGACTGCAGGTATCCAGAGAGAAATAACTTGCAGGTATACACCACAACAAAATGGTGTAGTAGAAAGAAGGAATCGAACTCTAGTCGAGTTTGCATGAGCTATGCTGAAAGAAAAGAATTGTCCAGATTATCTTTGGGCTGAAGCCGTAAATACAGCTACATACTTGGTAAACAGATTACCGTGTACAGCGTTAGAAGGAATGACCCCTTATGAAGCCTGGTAGGGAAAGAAGCCAACACTTGATCATTGTAAAGTGTTTGGATCAGTCGCTTATGCTTATGTACCGTCACAACTGAGACATAAGCTTGAACCAAAAGCAGAGAAATATGTGTTCGTCGGATATGATGAAAAGCAGATGGGTTACAGGTTATGGAGTCCTCTAACCAAACAATTTACTGTTTCCAGAGATGTAACATTTGATGAACAGAAAAGCTGGTATGCAGATCAGAGTCATATAGCTGAAGAATTTGAAGAAGAGATAAAAAGAAAAGAGAAAGGTAAATCAATCGTGCAGGTGAATAAAGATGAAGATTATATGCAGGCAAGTACGTCCAGGACCAGATCAGGTATGAGAAACGAAGATGAAGAAGTGTATTCAGATACACACGAAGAATATGAGCTAAGGAGGTCAAACAGAGTAAGAAGACAACCGAAAAGGTACTCGTATGATACATCTTATATAACTCAGAAAGATTATGCATATATGGTCAAAGATGATGATGAACCTCAGAGCTATGATGAAGCTAAAGGCAAGAAGCAATGGGAAGAAGCAATGGAAGAAGAATTTAGCACACTGGAAGAGAACAAGACATGGGAGCTTGTTCCTAAACCAAATGGTAAGAAAGTAATAGGAAATAAATGGGTTTTCAAAGTTAAGAAACTTGCAGATGGAAGGACATAAAGCGAGACTGGTTATCAAGGGCTATGCTCAGACGCATGGCATAGACTATGACAAGACGTTTAGTCCAGTGGCAAAGATGTCAACCATAAGGACAGTGATTGCTATAGCAGCATCAAAAGGATGGAAGCTAAGTCAACTAGATATAAAGAATGCATTCCTGAATGGATATATATCAGACGAGGTCTACATGGAACAACCAGAAGGTTTTGTTAGCTTCCAGATACCCAGAACATGTGTGCAGACTAAGAAAAGCACTTTATGGACTGAAGCAAGCTCCAAGAGCTTGGAACTACAGACTTGTGAAGTATCTCAATGAACTTGGATACCAAAGTTCGAAGGCAGATGCAAGTCTACTCATCAAAAGAACAGAAGAAGGAATGATCTACATTTGTATCTATGTAGATGACATAATAATTACAGGTACCTCAGATGTAGGAATCACAGAGGTGAAGAAACTGCTCGAGAAGGAATGCAAAATCAGTGACCTGGGAAAGTTATCATACTTTCTAGGTATGGAAATCACATACACGGATCATGGTGTATATGTTACACAAGAAAGGTATCTCCTAAACTTACTGAAGAAGTTTAATATGGAGAATTGCAGAGAAGCTTCAACACCGCTTGAAGTAAATCATAAACTCAGTAAATATGATGGTACA
>MU260564.1:125000-152500 GCA_020310875.1 Ceratopteris richardii
TAGAGGAAGAGGCAGAAATAACAAAGATAATGTCAGAGCTTGTTGGATAGGTGATAAGACCAATCACCTATCTCATGATTGTTGGCATAATAATCAAAGCAATGGTAATTTTAATCAGAACTTTAATCAAGGAGGAAGAGGTGGCAGATATCAGAGAGGAAACTTCAGAGGTAGAGGTGGTAGGAATTCTTTTGGAAGAGGTGGAGGAAGAAACTTCAATCAATCCTATAATAACACCTACTACAATTATGCATCAGATCAGAAAGAAGATTAGACTCTTATTATGAATGCAACATGTGAAGCCTCACATGAAGACATGAGAGTATTTTATATTGACCTAGGATGTAGCAATCATCTGAGTGGAAATATTGCTTTGATGACTGATTTAGATCATAAGGCAATCAATCACACATTTCAAACAGGTGACAATACAAAGCACAAAGCAAAGTCAATTGGTTCAGTTAAAGCCAAAGATGGAAGTACTATCTTGAGTAAGGTTGTATATGTTCCTACAATTCCAAAGAACTTGATCAATGTAGGACAAATTGTGGAAAAAGGATATGAGGTAAGGTTCACTAATGATGGAGTTTATGTTGAAGACCTTAGTCAAGGGTATAAACAAATTGTTACAGGAAAGAAGGAAGGAAGGCTCTTCACATTAAAGATACAAGGTAATGTTGGACATGCTATGTTTACATATGGAGAGCAAAAGGTGTCTGAATTGGATCTTTGGCATAAAAGACTTGGACTTTTTAATGAAAGAGGTATCAAAGAAATGGTTAACAATGGTTCAGTGCTTGGATTGCCTAATGTTGCAGGTCAACACATGACATACAGATGTGAAGCATGTCAATTAGGTAAGGCTCATAAGCAATCATATAATAAGCATGGTTTTATGTATTCAGAAAGACTTGAATTGGTACATATAGATGTGTGGGGTCCTTCAAAGGACTTTAGTATAATGGTTCAAGATATTATGTCATATATGTTGATGATGCTACCAGATGGATTACAATCTATGTGATCAAAGACAAGTCAGAAGTGTTTAATACGTTTAAACACTATCATGCATATGCAGAAAGAATTATAGGTCAAAAGTTGAAGAGACTAAGGTCAGATGGAGGAGGAGAGTATTTGTGGAATGCAGGTATAAAGAGAGAGGTTACTTGCAGGTACTCTCCTCAACAAAATGGGGTAGCAAAAAGAAGAAACAGAACTCTTGTTGAGTTTGCAAGGTCAATGATGAAGGAGAAAAATTGCCCTAATTATTTGTGGGCTGAGGCTGTGAACAGAGCCACATATTTGGTCAATAGGTTACCATGTAAAGCCTTGCAGGGTATGACACCATTTGAAGCTTGGTGGGGGTAAGAGACCTACCTTGGATCATTGTAAAATATTTGGATGCTTGGCATATGCATATGTGCCATCACAATTGAGGCATAAATTGGAACCTAAAAAAGAGAAGTATGTATTCATTGGTTATGATGACAAGTAGATGGGTTATAGGTTGTGGAGTCCATCCACAAAGCAATTCCTTGTGTCTAAGGATGTCACATTTGATGAACAAGGTACTTGGTATGTAGGTACACTTAATGTTTATGCAGATGTTGAAGAAGTTGTGAATCAAAAGAAAGGTAAATCAAAGGTTCAGATATTTGATGAAGATGAGAACAATGAAGTACAGGTTGAAGTTGAAGAAGTGCCAAGGTTTGATCCAGAATGTGATGAACCAAAAACTTCAAGAAGTGGAGAAGTCAGAAGGTCATCTAGGCACAAATGGCAGCCTACAAGGTATAGCTATGATACTTCATTCTTGACAACTAGAGATTATGCTTACATGTTAAAAGCAGATGAAGATCCATCCACATATGATGAAGCCAAAGGAAAGAAGAATTGGGAAAAAGCTATGCAAGAGGAGTATGATGGATTGATGGAAAATGAGACTTGGGATTTGGTTCCTAAACCAAATAGTCAGAAGATCATTGGATGTAAATGGGTCTACAAAACAAAAAGGTTTGCAGATGGAAGTATATCTAGGTACAAAGCCAGGCTTGTTGTAAAAGGATATGCACAGACATATGGTGTGGACTATGATGAAACTTATAGTCCTGTTGCAAAAATGACAACCATAAGGACTCTCATAGCAATTGTTGCTTGCAAAGGTTGGAAATTATCTCAATTAGATGTGAAAAATGCATTTTTGAATGGTTTTATTTCAGATGAAGTTTACATGGAACATCCAGATGGTTTCAAAGATCAAGTGTATCCAAATTATGTGTGTAAGCTCAAGAGAGCTTTGTATGGGTTGAAGCACGCCCCAAGGGCATGGAATTATAGGCTTGTAAAGTTCTTAAAGGAACTTGGATTTCAAGCTTCAAAGGCAGATAGTAGCTTGTTAGTCAAAGCAAGTGAGGATGGATTTATTTATGTTTGTATTTATGTTGATGACATAATACTTACAGGAATAGATGAAAAAGGTATACACATGATTAAGAAGCAGATGGAGAAAGAATTCAAAATCAGTGATTTGGGAAATTTTTCATTCTTTTTGGGAATGGAGATTTCATATACTCAGCATGGAGTATATGTAACTCAAGAAAGGTATCTGAAAAATTTGCTAACCAAATTTAAAATGGAAGATTGCAGGATAGCACCAACTCCAATGGAAGTGAATCATAGATTGACTAGATATGGAGGAGAGGAATTCAAAGATATGAAGCTCTATCAGAGTTTGGTGGGTAGCTTGATTTATGCTACATTAACAAGACCTGACTTATCATATGCAGTTGGAGTTCTATCTCAATTCATGCATTGTCCTAGAAAGGAACATTGGATTGCAAGACAAAGAGTACTTAGGTACATCAAGGGCACACTTAAAGAAGGATTCTACTATGCATTTACTTCAGATACAAGAGTCAAAATATATAGTGATGCAGATTGGGCAGGTAATTCTGATGATAGAAGATCAACACATGGATACTTGTGTTATGTGGGAGATAAGTTAATTTCATGGTGCTCCAAGAAGTAACATACAGTTGCTTTATCATCTACAGAAGCAGAATACAAAGGTATGGTAGAAGCTACAAAGGAAGTAATATGGTTAAAGACTCTTATGAAGAGTTTTGATATTGTTCAAAGTACTCCTATCATTTGTGGAGACAATATGAGTTCTTTATATTTGGCAGCAAATCTTGTATTCCATGCTAGAACTAAACATATTGAGATTTAGTATCATTTTCTGAGAGAGAAGGTTGTTGATAAAGAAATAGAAGTTATGCATACTCCTACAAAGGATCAACTTGCAGATATGATGACAAAAAGCTTGGATGGACCAAAGTTGCAGAGGTTTAAAGATATGGCAAGGATAAAGAAGATGCAGGTAATCACAGTTGATGATTGAGGGGGAGCTGTTGGAGCAGGACAATCAACAATTGGTGATTATATAAAGCCTAGAAGTGAAGAAATGAAGAAAAGATTGAAGTCCAACTTCATGGAGTAAAGAGAAGATTCAGATAGTAAAGTTCTTTGAAACATATGTACATTAGCTTTGTAAATACTTCAATATACTTGAAGTAATGACGAGTCAATACTCATATGTATATATAGATACGTGTAGATGGTCGTAAGAGATGGATGAGATGAAGCATAGATGAATAGATGATGTGTATTGGATGTATCATCCATCAGATGTATGAAGATTTGAATAGAAAGAATGTTCAGAGAATTGTGCATCGATCTTTCATCTAGTTCTCCTTCTGTGTTTGATTTTATCAGAAATCCTTTTGTACACATCTAAGTCTATAGTTAATCTATCTATGGTTAAAGTTTGAGAGTCCAATTGCAAATAGGCTGAGAGATTTTTGTGTAGGAACATCTATGTGTGAGAAAGTGCTGAGTGTCTTTTGAAACAGGCAGAGATTCGATGGTCAAAGAAATGATCAGTTCTCAGTGCACAGTGTAATGTTTTACACAAATGAGGAGTCAAAATCTAAGTTGGAAGGTAAGACATCTATGGCTAAAAGCATTTGCTTAAACGGGTTCTAGTTTGGGAGAACTATGTGTTAGAAGTTGCAGGTGTCAAAGTCGATTCTACAGGAAGGTAGTTTCAGACATAGGTAAATTGTTTGAAGCATTTCTCATAATCTACTGAAGCTTTTGAGGTGTTTTAACTTGGAGGAGGTGCGCATACTTTAGGCAACACATTCTACAAAGTTTCATCAGAAACGTTACAGAAATGGTTAATCAATGAGTGATTAATGTGCAACAGACATTTTTGTGAAATGACTTTCTTCACAGCTAGCTAATTTCTTGATAGTTTGGTGATTGTCTTCCAAAATTGGTTGAAGTCTGAAATTATTCTTGATATAGAGGTCGTCTAACATCAAGAATAGCTTGTTCTTTTGAAGATTAACACTCTCCATCAAAGTTCACAAAAGCAGGAGCATTTGTTGAAGATCCAAGTCAAGGATTCAAAAGAATTGCAAAAGGTGAAAAGACAGGTAGATTGTTCACATTTGTTTTACAAGACACTAGAAACATTGCTCTCTTTAATTATGGTAGTCAAACACTCATAGAATTGGAAGTATGGCACAAAAGGTTAGCACATATTGATGAAAGGTCATTAAAGCAAATTTGCAGGGACCAAAGTGTACTTGGACTCCCTAACTTGTCAAAACAACATATGATTTATAAGTGTAGTGCATGTCAATTTGGAAAGTCTCACAGGTTACCATTCATGAAGAAAGGTTATATGCATGGAGATCTCTTGGAGTTCGTTCATACATATGTATGGGGACCTAGCAAGGAAGCTTCAATATCTGGATCAAGGTATTATGTCTCCTTTATTGATGCTTGCAGCAGATGGACTATCCTATTCTTTGTGAAACACAAAGATGAATTTTTTTCATGTTTCAAAAGATATTTGGCTCTTGTGGAGAATCAAACAGGTAAATCACTAAAAAAGGCTAAGGTCAGATGGAGGGGAGAATACGTCTCCCATGAGTTTGATTCTTTTCTTCAAGAAAGAGGAATCAAAAGAGAGGTAACTACAAGGTACACTCCAGAGCAAAATGGAGTGGCAAAAAGGAGAATAGGACAATCGTTGAAGCTGCCATGTCCATGTTAAATGAAAAGCATTTACCTAATTATCTATGGGCTGAGGCTATATCTATAGCCACTTACTTGATTAACAGGTTGCCTTCAAAATCCCTTGATGGGATGACTCCATATGAGGCTTGGAATGGAAGAAGACAAAGCTTAGATCATTGTAAAATTTTTGGATGTATTGCTTTTGCTCATGTTCCTTCACATGTTAGAGGCAAAATGGATCCAAAGGCAGAAAGGTGTGTGTTTATTGGATATGACAACAATCAAAAGGGCTACATGTTATACAACCCTATCAACAAAGGATTCTTGGTAAGCAGAGATGTAGTTTTTGATGAAAACAATTCATGGTATGAAGATTCATGCAGGAAGGTCAATTTACCATATGATGTTGAAGAAGATTTTCCAAAGCTTGGTAGAGAACAACCGAAGATTGAAGAACAAGACACCTCAGAGGATGATGAAGAATCTGAGATGGAAAATATCATAGCATGGAATTCTGAAGGTAAAGCAAAATTGCAAGAACTTGGACATGAGGCAGAATCATCACATCATGGTCTAAGAAGATCTATGAGGGAAAAGAATAAACCAGAAAGGTATGGGTTCGACACCTCATTAGTAACTAAACATTCTATCTACATAGCACAGGACATAAACCAAGAGGAGCCATCATCCTTTGAAGAGGCCAAAGCTAAATCAGAATGGAAGCATGCAATGAAGGATGAGATTGAAGCACTTGAGGAAAACAACACTTGGGATTTGGTGCCCATGACTTCATCCATGAAGGTAATAGGCTCAAGATGGGTCTATAAACTCAAGAAGAATTTTGATGGTTCAATTAACAGGTATAAGGCAAGGCTTGTAGCAAAAGGCTTTGCACAAACTCAGGGAATTGATTATGAGGAGACCTTCTCTCATGTGGCAAAGATGCCTACTATTACGGTTTTGCTTAGTATTACCTCTTCCAAGAATTGGAAGATACTTCAACTAGATGTAAAGAATGCATTCTTGAATGGTTGGATAATAGAAGAGGTATATATGGCACAACCACCTAGTTTTGAGAATCAAGTTTATCCTGATTATGTGTGTAAACTTAACAACCCATTGTATGGTCTCAAGCAAGCCCCAAGAGCTTGGAATTTCAGGCTTGTTTCATTCTTGCAGGACAAAGGCTTTCAACCAAGCAAGGGAGGTCCTTCACTCTTTATTAAAAAGAGTAATTCTGAGGTCATCTACTTATGTGTATATGTAGATGATATTATATTGACAGGGAATTATGCAGATGGTATGAAGAAGATCAAAGATCAGATGAGAGAAGAGTTCAAGATAAGTGATTTGGGTTCACTTACCTACTTCCTAGGTTTGGAAGTTGTCTACAAAGATCATGGTTTGTTTCTCACTCAAAGAAAGTACATTAAGGACATGTTGGCAAAATTCAAGATGCAAGATTGTAAAATTGCAGGTACTCCAATGGAGTTCAATCACAAATTGAGCTCGCATGAAGGTGAACTCATAGAGGACATCACATCATATCAAAGTCTAGTGGGTAGTCTCAACTATGCCACATTGACAAGAGTAGATATATGTTACAGTGTGAGTGTGCTAAGTCAATTTATGCACACACCAAGGAAACCACATATGGATGCTGCCAAAAGGATTCTCAAGTATCTCAAAGGAACCATAAATGAAGGACTTTATTATCCTTATGTATCTGATCTAGGTTTGAAGCTATTTTCTGATGCAGATTGGGTTGGTTCCAAGGAAGATAGAAGGGGCACTTCAGGATATCTTACTTTTGCAGGTTCAAAGCTTATTTCATGGTCATCCAAGAAGCAACCTACAGTTTCTCCTTCTTCCACAGAGGCTGAGTACAGAGGTCTTGCCATAGCTACTCAGGAAGCTATGCGGATGAAGACATTATTCAAAGATCTTGGATTGGAGTTTGGAACTCCAACTATTTTTGGTGACAATATGAGTTCTATTCATTTGGCTGCTAATCCTATTTTTCATGCAAGGACTAAACATATTGAAGTTCATTATCACTATGTACGAGAGAAGGTTCTAAGCAAAGAGATTCAAATATCATATGTGTCCACTTATTAACAATGTGCAGATATTCTAACCAAAGCATTGGATGGTACAGAGCTTTGCAAATTCAAGGCTATGATTGGTTTGCAGGTAATCTTGGAAGATTGAAGACCTCAAGCATACTTGGCTTGAGGGGGAGCTGTTGGAGCAAGTCTATGACAAGCCTAAGTATTGGCTTGAGTCCCACAAAGTCATAGAAGAAGCCTTAAAATGAAGACAATGTAAAGTTCACTTGTGAACTACCTCTTGTAACTTTTGAAGAGTTTACTTAATGTAAAAGTGAAGGAATCTTAAGTGGTTGAGTCCACTTGATAAAAAAGCGAAAGAGGAGCCACAAATTCGTGATTTGTGGTAGATAGAGAATAAAATCAATCACTAATTGATTGGAGAGTGATTGAGGGAAGTTAGCCTCCCAAGATCAATTATAAATACATGGTAGTCTTAGTCGTTGTTGGGAAAGATGGATGGATCCTCCAGAAGATTAAGTAGGTGCTGCTAATCCTGCTTTGCACCAGCCCTCAGTGACTCCAGACATGATTAGTAGACACCCTTAGCTTCCAAATGATACCAAGAAATGCTATATGTACTTTGGAAAATGTTTGAGTAATGACTTGATCAAAACAGATGAGTTTGTGAATCACAAAGCTAGAAAACTTTCTATTTTGGTGTTGATACCTGCTCAGTCTTTCACTCAGTATTACCAGTACACTTACAATTGGCAAAATTCCTTCTAGAGGTATTCTATTAGCTTAGTAAGCTACCATTTGCAAGTGGAATCATTCAAAGTGATAAACTATACTAGGAGAAATCACTTTAGCAATTTTATGGACATCCCCGACTTTTTAGGAAGTATGCAGACAAATACCAGTGAGCACTTCGACAACAATTTCTCAAGATTGGCTGAACCAAGTTGCTTCAAACTTTGTATGCTTGTAGTATGCTTTGAGTGGATCCACCAAGCTTTGAATCACTTGATTTGGTGAAGTAGGCACTGAGATATGCCTCTTTGAAGTTGGCAGACTTGAAGTGGTACACTCAGAGAACACAGAGTTGATGAATGTGAATATATCTATTAATTGACATAATTGTACAATCTCATTAGCATGATAACCATAGCTAGATGAGGTAATGAGGTGTGGGCTTCAATGTAGCACTCACACACTCAAATACAAATGATAGATGTCTCGGGAAGTGAGCTAGAATGAGCTGAGCTACCCGCGACTTTTGACTTGCATCTTTTATAGAGTTGAGTTGAAACTTCAAGTTTGAATTCAAATTCAAACTCCTAGAATCTTTCACCTAAAAGGTAATGAGATATTCTCTCAATCAATCAACAACTTTTCTCATGACTCTAATCAAGTAGGTGTGTACATAAGAAATGCCAAGTCTTTTAGACTTTTACAAGGAGTGAAATGGTAAGAACTTATAAGCATAAGCTCCTATGGTCCTTCCTTCAAGTGGTGTCTTCATGAAGTAATCCAAGCCAAATTGTGAAGGCTTGAATTGTACCAAGAGCTCCCCCTCAAGCCAAACACTTTGGCTTAAGTCTTCATCTTCAATCTTCAATCACATCCTGCAATCCAATCATGGATTTGAATCTGCATAATTTGTTTCCATCCAAAGCTTTTGTGAGTAAATCTGCACATTGCATATTAGTAGATACATAGGTCAACTGAATGTCCTTGCTTAGCAACTTCTCTCTCACATAGTGGTAGTGAACCTCTATGTGTTTTGTTCTAGCATGATATATTGGATTAGCTGCAAGGTGAAGAGAGCTTGTGTTGTCTCCAAGGATAATTGGGGGCCTAGTGTATAGGCCTAGCTCTGTATACAAAAGCTTTAACCAAATAGCTTCTTGAGTGGCATTGGCTAGCCCTCTATACTTTGCTTCAGTGGATGACAATGCCACTGTTGGTTGTTTCTTGGCTGACCAAGAAATAGGTTTATCACCTGCAAAAGATAAGTATCTTGATGTGCTCCTCCTATCATCCTTGCATCCTGCCCAATCTGCATCTGAATACACTTTAATGTCAATATCTGATGTATAAGGAAAGTACAAACCATGGTTCTGAGTTCCCTTTAGATACTTCAAGATCTTCTTTGCAGCCTCAAGGTGAGGTACCCTTGGTTTGTGCATGAATTGACTTAGCACACTAACTCCATATGCTATGTCAATTCTGGTTAAGGTAGCATAATTCAAACTACCTACCATACTTTGATATCTTGTAATGTCTTGGACTTCATCCCCTTCATGAGCACTTAGCTTTAGGTTGACCTCCATTGGAGTTCTTGAGACTTTAGCATCCTGCAGGTTAAACTTCTTCAACATGTCTTGTACATACTTTTTCTAAGTGATATATATACCTGAATTAGTATAAACCAATTCAAGTCCTAGAAAGTACTTCAATAATCCAAGGTCATTGATCTTGAACTCCTTCATCATCTGGTTTTTGATGCTTCTGATTCCTTGGACATCATTACCTGTAATGATGATGTCATCAACATAAACACAGAGATAGATTACCTCTGAATTGCTCCTTTTGATAAACAATGAAGTATCTGCCTTACTCATAGTAAACCCTTGGTCTTGGAGGTATGTTGTCAGCCTATAGTTCCATGCTCTAGGTGCCTGCTTCAATCCATATAGAGCCTTCTTCAATTTACAAACATAATTTACCCTCTGGGATCTTCATAGCCTGGTGGTTGTGACATGTAGACTTCTTCAGATATCCATCCATTCAAGAAAGCATTCTTGACATCTAATTGGTACATGTTCCAATTTTTGGATGCAGCTACACTCACCAATAATCTGATTGTTGACATCTTAGCCACAGGAGAAAATGTCTCCTCATAATCAATGCCTTGGGTTTGTGCAAAACCCTTGGCTACCAACCTAGCTTTGTACCTGTTGATTGTACCATCAGAGTTCCTCTTTAGTTTGTAGATCCATCTGGATCCTATCACCTTCATAGAGTCCTTCTTGGGTACCAAGTCCCATGTGTCACTCTCCTTGAGAGCTTCTATTTCTTCATCCATAGCTCCTTTCCATTCTGGTTTGGTGATTGCCTCTTCATATGAACCTGGTTCTTCACTTAACAAGTCCTTTGCAAGATAAATTGAATGCTTAGTAATAAGAGGTGTATCATACCCATATCTGATAGGTTTTTTTCTTTCTCTCTGAGATCTTCTAGTTGACTGAGTTGAGGATTCTGGAATATCCTCTAGCTACTTCATCTTCATCTTTCCTTTGGACTTCCATGCCTTGAATTCTTCAATATTGATTGTGTCATTATCTTCTGAACTTGAGTCTTCCTTCTGGATTGGTTCCTCCTTTGAGAGTTTTGGAAACTCCTCTTCCAAATCATAGGGTAGACTAACCTACCTGCAATTATTCTCATACCATGAGTCATTCTCATCAAAGATGACATCTCTACTTACCTTGAACCCTTTATTGGTTGGGTTGTAGAATCTGTACCCTTTTTTATTTAAGTCATAACCAATGAAAATACACTTTTCTGCTTTAGGATCTAGCTTTCGCCTTACCTGTGAGGGAATATGCACATATGCTATACAACCAAAAATTTTGCAATGATCCAATGATGGTCTCTTACCATGCCTGATGGAGAGTGTTAATCTCCAAAAGAACAAGCTATCCCTGGTATTAGACCACCTCTAGACCAAGAATAACTTTGGACTCCTCCTAATTTTGAAAATATATTTTCACATTACCAAAATTTTGACTAACTGTGAAGAAATCACTTTTCTGAAAAGTCTGCTGCAGATTAATCACTCATTGACTAATCAATCCTGTAAAGTTTTTGATAAAACTTTGCACAACACTTCTCCTTGAGATTGCGCAACTTTACCAAGTTAAATTTCTCAAAATAATTGAGTACACACTGAGAAATGTGTGAAACACTTTACCTATGTCTGAAACAGCTTCTCTGCAATAGCGACTTTGACACCTGCAACTTCTTAGCACTGGTTCTCACAATGTCGAACCCGTTTGATCAAGATCTTTTAGCCATAGATGGCTTACCTTCCAACTTAGATTTTGAGCCCTCACTTGTGTAAAACTTTACACTGTGGACTGAGCAATGACTATTTCTTTGAAGATGAAATGTGCGCCAGATTTTACGACTCTTAGAACATTCTTACATATGAATGTTCCTAAACAAACTTCTCTCAGCCTGATTGCAATTAACCTTTCAAATTCTAGCCATAGATAGATTAGCTATGGACTTAGATATGTGCAGAAGGATTTCTCCAAAGATTAAACACAGAAGGAGCAGACAGCAAAATATCGGGCGCAAAATTTTTCGATTTCTCAGAAAACTTACATCTGAGTGAGGATGGACAATTCACTCACTCTTCATGTGTCTAATGACACTTCTCACAACTCATTTCTCTCTCCCTATTCTCTATTCTTCTTCTGATCTATTTGCCCCGACTTTTCCAAAGTATTTATAGATGAATATATACAAGTTTATGACTAGACAAATGTATAAGTCAACTAATGTACATATGTGTACATGTCTTTGGATTTCTGAATATGTCCTTCCTTCAACCATCTAAATTTGTTCTCTTCTTGACTCCTTGACTTCATTTCTTCATAATCCTTCAATTGATGATTGTCATGCACCAACAGCTCCCCCTCAATCATTAATTGAGGCTCTTCTCTATCTTCTTGATCCCTGCCATATCCTTGAATCTTTGTAGTTTTGGTCCATCTAGACTTTTTGTCATCATATCTGCAACTTGATCTTTTGTGGGAGTGTGTATGACTTCAATCTCCTTCTCAATGACCTTCTCACTTAGGAAATGATACTGTATTTCAATATGCTTAGTTCTAGCATGAAACACAGGATTAGCTGCCAAGTATAAAGAACTCATGTTGTCTCCACAAACAATAGGAGTACTTTGAACAACATCAAAAACTTTCATAAGTGTTTTTAGCCATATTACCTCCTTTGCAGCTTCCACCATAGCTTTATATTCTGCCTCTGTAGATGACAAAGCAACTGTATGTTGCTTCTTAGAACACCATGAAATCAATTTGTCTCCTACATAGCACAAGTATCCATGTGTTGATCTTCTATCATCCACATTACCTGCCCAATCTGCATCACTATATATCTTCACTCTTGTATCAGAAGTAAATCCATAGTACAACCCTTCTCTGAGTGTACCCTTGATGTACCTAAGTACTCTTTGTCCTGCAATCCAATGTTCCTTTCTAGGACAATGCATAAATTGTGAAAGCACACCAACTGCATATGACAAATCAGGCCTTGTCAATGTAGCATAAATCAAACTACCAACCAAACTTTGATAGAGTTTCATATCTCTGAACTCTTCTCCTCCAAACCTAGACAATTTATGGTTCACTTCCAAAGGTGTAGGTGCAACCCTGCAATCTTCCATTTTAAATTTGGTTAGCAAATTTTTAAGATACTGTTCTTGGGTCACATATACTCCATGTTGAGTATAAGAAATCTCCATTCCCAAGAAGAATGATAGGTTCCCCAAATCACTGATTTTGAACTCTTTCTCCATCTGCTTCTTGATCATTTGTATCCCCTTATCATCTGTTCCTGTAAGTATTATGTCATCAACATAAATACACACATAAATGAATCCATCTTCACTTGCTTTGACTAGCAAGCTACTATCTGCCTTTGATGCTTGAAATCCAAGATCATTCAAGAATTTTACAAGCCTATAATTCCATGCCCTTGGGGCTTGCTTTAGTCCATACAAAGCTCTCTTGAGCTTACACACATAATTTGGATTCAATTGATCTTTGAACCCATCTGGTTGCTCCATGTAAACTTCATCTGAAATATAACCATTCAAAAAAGCATTTTTAACATCTAAATTGAGACAACTTCCAACCTTTGCAAGCAGCAATTGCAATGAGAGTTCTGATTGTTGTCATCTTTGCCACAGGACTATAAGTCTCATCATAGTCCACTCCATATGTCTGTGCATACCCTTTCACAACAAGTCTAGCTTTGTATCTAGACACACTTCCATCTGCAAATCTTTTTGTTTTGTAAACCCACTTACATCCAATAATTTTCTGGCTATTAGGTTTAGGAACCAGATCCCAAGTCTGATTCTCTATCAATGCATCATACTCCTCTTGCATGGCTTCTTCCCAATTTCTCTTGCCTTTGGCTTCATCATATGTAGATGGATCTTCATCTACTTTTACCAAATAAGCATAATCTTTAGTAGTCAAGAATGAAGTGTCATAACTATACCTTGTAGGTTGCCATTTGTGCCTAGATGACCTCCTAACTTCTGCACTTCTTGAGGTCTCTGGTTCATCACATTCTGGATCAAACCTTGGCCTCTCTTCAACTTCAATCTGTACTTCATTGTTCTCACTTTCATCAAGTAATTGAATCTTTGCTTTACCTCTCCTTTGATCCACTACTTCTTCATCATCTGCATGTATATTATATTTACCTGCATACCAAGTACCTTGCTCATCAAATGTAACATCCTTGGATACAATAAATTGCTTTGTGGATGGACTCCACAACCTGTATCCCATTTGCTTATCATCATAACCAATGAATACATACTTTTCTGCCTTAGGCTCCAACTTATGCCTCAATTGAGATGGCACATATGCATATGCCAAGCATCCAAATATTATGCAATGATCCAAGGTAGGTTTCTTACCCCACCAAGCTTCATATGGTGTCATGCCTTGCAAAGCTTTACAAGGCAATCTATTGACCAAATAAGTAGCTGTGTTTACAGCCTCTGCCCACAAATAATTTGGACAATTCTTCTCTTTCATCATGGACCTTGCAAACTCAACAAGAGTCCTATTTCTTCTTTCTGCTACCCCATTTTGTTGAGGAGAATACCTGCAAGTAACTTCTCTCTTTATACCTGCATTCCACAAATAATCATTGAACTCATTTGAAAAATACTCTCCCCCTCCATCTGACCTTAGTCTCTTTAATTTTTGACCTGTAATCCTTTCTGCATATGCATGATAGTGTTTAAATGTATTAAACACTTCTGACTTTTCTTTAATCACATAAATTGTGATCCACCTGGTAGCATCATCAACATAAATGACATAATATCTTGAACCATTTATACTAAAGTCCTTTGAAAGACCCCACACATCTGTATGCACCAATTCAAGTCTTTCTGAATACATAAACCCATGCTTGGAATAGGATTGCTTATGAGCCTTACCTAATTGACATGCCTCACATTTGTATGTCATGTGTTGACCTGCAATGTTAGGCAACCCAAGCACTGAATCATTGTTAATCATTTCTTTAATACCTCTTTCATTAAAGTGTCCAAGTCTTTTGTGCCAAAGATCCAATTCTGACACCTTCTGCTCTCCATATGTGAACATAGCATGTCCAACATTTCCTTGTACCTTCAATGTGAAGAGCCTTCCTTCTTTCTTTCCTGCAATAACTTGTTTATAGCCTTGACTAGGGTCTTCAACATAAACTCCATCATTGGTGAACCTTACCTCATATCCTTTTTCCACAATTTGACCTACACTGATCAAATTCTTTGGAATTGTGGGAACATAAAGTACCTTAATCAGAAGAGTGCTCCCATCCTTAGCTTTGACTGAACCAATTGACTTTACCTTATGCTTTGCATTATCACCTGTCTGAACTGTATGATTAATTGCATTATGATCTAGGTCAGTCATCAAAGCAATATTTCCACTTAAATGATTACTACATCCTGAATCAATATAAAACACTCTCATGTCCTCATGTGAGGTTTCACAAGTATTCATAATGAGAGTCGAGTCCTCCTTCTGATCTGATGCATAGTTGTAGTAGGTGTTATTATAGGATTGATTTTGGAAGCTTCTTCCTCCACCTCTTCCAAAAGAATTCCTACCACCTCTACCTCTGAAGTTTCCTCTCTGAGATCTACCACCTCTTGCTCTTTGATTAAAGTTCTGATAATTACTATTATTCTGATTATTGTGCCAACAATCATGAGATAGATGATTGGTCTTACCACATATCCAACAAGCTCTTATATTATCTTTGTTGTGTCTGCCTCTTCCTCTACTTCTGCCACTTCCTTTTCCTCTTATGAAATTTGCTTGGTTTGATGTACCTTCTTCTTCACCTGATTGTTGCTTCCCTTTGTTAGCTTTCTTCTTGTCTTTAGAGTACATTGCATGACCTGCACTCTTATCAACATCTCCTTTGATATCATTCTCAAAAGTTAGCATATGACCTAACAATTGATTCAAATCAGGAGTAAAGTGATCTAATGAAAGTTCTGTAGATAAAATGAAAGGCTTCCACTTCTCATCTCCTCTTAGCCCTGTGAGTATTTGTCTTACCAATTTGTCTTCTTCAATATCTTCATCCACTGCACCTAAAGAATCTGCAATGTCCTTCATCTTTGTCACATAATCAGAGATTGATTGTGAGGCCTTCTTCTTGAAGGTAGTAAATTCTGCCCATAGTGAAGCCGTCCTTGATTTGGTTGTGTTTTGGAAATGCTCCTCCAAAGCATTCCAAATGTCACATGCACTTTCAAGTCCTCTAATGTGAGGAAGCAAATAGTCATTGACTGCCATGTAGATTATGCTCCTTGCTTGAGCATCTTTCTTCATCCAATTCTTCAAATCTGCAAGCTCCTCCCTAGTTGGAACACTAGGATCTCTGAATTCTGGCTTTTCTTCATCTCCTGTGATGTATCCTATCAGATCTTTGCTCATAAGATGAGCTTCCATCCTCATAGACCAAGCTGGATAGTTCTCTCTATCCAATTTTTCAATTTGGAGACTATCTCCCATCCTTGCTTCACCTGTAGTCTCAAAACTTTAGACTTTACAAGGAATAAATGTACCTTTACTTCGAGTCTTGCTTCTTCTGATCCTTTTGATAGCTTCAATGTCTTTACCTTCAAGTTTTCTTCAATCTTTATCCTTTTGTACCTTCAAGATGTAAAGATTTGTATTTCTGCAGTAGTCGGAGTCTTCTTCACTTCAATTTTGACACAACCTGCTCTGATACCACTGATGGAGAGTGTTAATCTCCAAAAGAACAAGCTATCCCTGGTATTAGACCACCTCTAGACCAAGAATAACTTTGGACTCCTCCTAATTTTGAAAATATATTTTCACACTACCAAAATTTTGACTAATTGTGAAGAAATCACTTTTCTGAAAAGTCTGCTGCAGATTAATCACTCATTGACTAATCAATCCTGTAAAGTTTTTGATAAAACTTTGCACAACACTTCTCCTTGAGATTGCGCAACTTTACCAAGTTAAATTTCTCAAAATAATTGAGTACACACTGAGAAATGTGTGAAACACTTTACCTATGTCTGAAACAGCTTCTCTGCAATAGCGACTTTGACACCTGCAACTTCTTAGCACTGGTTCTCATAATGTCGAACCCGTTTGATCAAGATCTTTTAGCCATAGATGGCTTACCTTCCAACTTAGATTTTGAGCCCTCACTTGTGTAAAACTTTACACTCTGGACTGAGCAATGACTATTTCTTTGAAGATGAAATGTGCGCCAGATTTTACGACTCTTAGAACATTCTTACATATGAATGTTCCTAAACAAAATTCTCTCAGCCTGATTGCAATTAACCTTTCAAATTCTAGCCATAGATAGATTAGCTATGGACTTAGATATGTGCAGAAGGATTTCTCCAAAGATTAAACACAGAAGGAGCAGACAGCAAAATATCGGGCGCAAAAGTTTTCGATTTCTCAGAAAACTTACATCTGAGTGAGGATGGACAATTCACTCACTCTTCATGTGTCTAATGACACTTCTCACAACTCATTTCTCTCTCCCTATTCTCTATTCTTCTTCTGCTCTATTTGCCTCGACTTTTCCAAAGTATTTATAGATGAATATATACAAGTTTATGACTAGACAAATGTATAAGTCAACTAATGTACATATGTGTACATGTCTTTGGATTTCTGAATATGTCCTTCCTTCAACCATCTAAATTTGTTCTCTTCTTGACTCCTTGACTTCATTTCTTCATAATCCTTCAATTGATGATTGTCATGCACCAACAATGCCAAGATTCATAAGGTGTCATTCCATCAAGTGACTTTGATGGCAACCTGTTTATGAGATAGGTGGCAGTAGATACACTCTCTGCCCAAAGATAATTTGGCAACTTCTTTTCATTAAGCATGGACCTAGCTGTTTCAACAATAAGTCTATTCCTTCTCTCAGCTACCCCATTTTGTTCAGGTGAGTACCTTGTGGTTATTTCCCTTTTGATGCATCTTTCCTACAAGAAGTCCTCAAACTCATTTGAGAAGTATTCACCTCCTCCATCTAACCTTAGCTTCTTCAAGTTCCTTCCTGTTTGATTTTCAACTAGTGCAAGATATCTTTTGAAACAATTAAACACTTCATCCTTGTGCTTCATAAAGTATAACATAGTCCATCTGCTATAATCATCAATGAAGGACACATAGTACCTTGATCCTGAAATGGAGGGATCCTTGTTAGGTCCCCAAACATCTGTGTGTACCAAGTCTAGGTAGTTTTCATGCATAAAACCTTTCCTTGAGTAGGGCAATCTGTGAGACTTACCAAACTGACAAGCACCACATTTGTAAATCATGTGTTGCTTGGATACATTAGGTATCCCAAGCACACATTGGTCCGTGCACATTTGCTTTAAGGTCCTTTCACCTATGTGACCTAATCTCTTGTGCCATATTTCTAATTCTGAAAGTGTTTGATCCTTGTAATTGTATAAAGCAATGTTTTTGGTATCTTCTAGCTCAAAGGTAATAATCTACCTGATTTTTCTCCCTTGGCTATCCTTTTGAATCCATGTCTTGGGTCCTCTACATATGCTCCATGTTGATTGAACCTGACCTGCAAACCTTTCTCCACAATCTGACCAACACTCATTAAGTTTTTGGTAATGGTTGGTACATAAAGTACCCTGCTCAATAGGTTCTGGTTACCATCACAAGTTTTTACATTTCCAATCTTTACTACAGAATGCTTAGTATCATCACCTGTCTGTACTTGATGTTTGCCCTTGGGTTCCTCAAGATGAGAGAGTAGTGCCACATTGCCAGCTACATGATTAGAACACCCTGAATCAATATAAAACAGATGATCATCATTGATACCTGACTTGGAAGTCATATTCATGATCAACAGGGAGTCATCTTGCTCCTCTGTGTAGTTGTTGTAGTCTTTCCTATTTCTGAATCCTCCTTGGTAGTTACCATTATGGTTGTTGTTGTAATTGTTGTTGTAGTTATTGTTGTAGCCATTGTAGCCTTGGTGTTGGTTGAACCTTCCTCTGCCTTGAGAGTATCCACCTCTTTGATAGCCTCTTCCTCTCTGATTTTTGTAGTTTCTGTAGCACTCATCTGTGGTGTGGTTAGACAATCCACAAATATTGCATGGTGATGAATTGTAGGGTCTCCTCCTACCTTGCTTACCTCCTCTGCCCCTGCTTCTTGAAGATCTTGTTGGAACAAGCCAATCACAAATTGGTGATTATAGAGATCTTGAAGAAGACTTATGGTCAGAATGAAGTGAAGGAAGATACTTATGAAAGTGAAGAAGATTTCAGGATGATGTCTTGTACACATATGTGCATATAAGTGAAGAATCTTGTAAGCTGAGTATAGCTAAGTCTTTAGGATAATTAGTAGCAATGTCATAGACGCGGGATGAGTCAAAAGTCATGTATATATAAGTTAATGAGGACAAGAAATATGTAAGAGAGTCATTTGTAGATGAAAAACTTCTGAAAAATGTGTAGAGAGTTTTTTCCCAGAAAGTAGCGACGGGTTTTTCTCTGAGTGCTCTCTGTCTGATCATGTGGATCAGAAATCCTTTTGTACACATCTAATTGAGAAGCTAATTAAGCTATGTCTAGAGTTTCAAAATCTAATTCCTCTCCTACTGTGAGAATGATCATTAGGAACATTCATATGTGAACTTTGGGAACTGAAGCCTGAAAGTAGCGCACTTTTTCGTCTCAGTATTTTGATCAGATCTGAGTGTATACTGTAAAGTTTTTGATGAGTGAGCACTTAAAATTTAAGTTGGAAGATAAGGAAGCTATGGCTAAAAGCATTTAGCAAAACGGGTTTCAGATTGGGAGAAATCAACTTAAGAAGTTGACTATGTCGAAGGCGCAACTTCTGAGAGACATTTTCTGACATATCTTTGATCTTAATGATCAAATTAAAATTTTGGTGATTAGTTTTGAGAACTAATGACTAGTATGATTGCGCAAAGGTATTGCTAATACTTGTGCATCATTTACTTGAAGAAATTTGGAGTTTTGTGCAGGTAAAGAAGTTGATTTCTGAAGCAGACTTTCTGAAGTAGACACTTCTTCACTCAGAGAAGTGTTGCTTGAAGTTTTGGTAAAGAAGAACATTGTTTGTGTAAAGTTTGGTTTATAACTGACATAGAAGTGTTCTTAAGTCAGTATAGATCAAACCTTTGGAGATTAAGAGGTCTCCAACAGTGGTATCAGAGCTGAAGGTGAAATACAAGAGAAGAAAAGACAATTGAAGTTCCGACTGGTGCAGATATTGAAGATATTCCAAATCAAAGGAGGACAAGGACAAATTATTGAAGATAACTTGCAGAAGTTCAGAGCACGAGTTTGAAAGAATCAAGAAGGACAAAGACTATATCAAAGGTACACTTTCTCCTCATAAACCATAGTAATTGCAGATACAGAAAGATAAGGATAGGAGAAAGCTTGCAGATTGATAAGCTAGATAGGGAGAACTATCCAGCATGGTCCATGAGGATGGAAGCACACCTCATGAGCAAAGACCTTATAGCATTTATTACAGGAGATGAAGAAAAACCTGAATTTGCAGATCCTAGTATTCCTACTAGGGAAGAGCTTGCAATGTTGAAGACTTGGATGAGAAAGGATGCTCAAGCAAGGAGTATCATCTACATGGCTGTAAATGATTACCTTCTACCTCACATTAGAGGTTTGGAAAGTGCTACAGATGTTTGGAATGCCTTGGAAGAGCATTTCCAAAATACAACTAAGTCAAGGAAGTCCTCACTATGGGCTGAGTTCACAACCTTCAAGAAGAAGAGCTCACAATCAATTTCAGATTATGTGGCAAGGATGAAGGATATTGCAGATAGCTTGGGAGCAGTGGATGAAGACATTGAAGAGGAAAAGTTGGTAAGACAAATACTTACAGGTCTAAGAGGAGATGAGAAGTGGAAGCCTTTTATATTGTCCATAGAATTGTCACTTGATCACTTTACTCCTGATCTTAATCAATTGCTAGGACACATGCTAACCTTTGAGCAGGATCTTAAAGGAGACAATGATAGAAGTACAAGTCAAGCTATGTACTCCAAGGACAAGAAAAAGAATGGCAAGGGAAAGCAATCGAATGATGATGAAGGGAATTCAAATCAAGCTAACTTCACAAAAGGGAAGATGAATTTCAGAGGTAAAGGAAGAGGAGGTAAGAACAAAGATAATGCTAAAGCTTGTTGGATTTGTGGCAGAACAAATCATTTGGCAAATGATTGTTGGTATAACAATCAAAATGGTGGAAGCAATAATCAGAATTATAATCAAAGAGGTAGAGGAGGCAGAAACCAAAGAGGCAACTTCAGAGGAAGAGGTGGTAGGACATCATATGGTAGAGGAGGTAGAAGAAACTTCCAATCTCAGTCCTACAACAATAATTATTATAATTATGCATCAGATCAGAAGGATGACATGACTCTTATCTTGAATGCAACTCATGAATCAATGGGAGAAGATCAAAGAGTGTTTTATATTGACTCAGGGTGTAGCAACCATCTGAGTGGGAATCTATCCTTGATGACTGATATGGAAGCAAGGGTGAATGGACATACAGTTCAAACAGGTGACAATACCAAACATAAAGTGGAGAGCATTGGATCAGTGAAGACAAAGAGTGGAAGTACACTTCTGAGCAAGGTACTTTATGTTCCTACTATTCCTAAAAATTTGATAAGTGTAGGGCAAATTGTGGAGAAAGGATATGAGGTAAGATTCACAAATGATGGTGTTTATGTACAAGATCCAAATCAGGGATATAGAAACATAATTGCAGGTAAAAAGGAAGGAAGATTGTTCACTCTCAAAGTCCAAGGTAATGTGGGACATGCATTATTTACCTATGGAAGTCAAAAGGTATCTGAATTAGACCTATGGCATAAAAGGCTAGGTCATTTCAATGAGAGAGCTATAAAGGAAATGTCGAAGAATCAGGTGGTGCTTGGATTGCCAAATATTGAAGGGGGCAACATATGGTGTACAAGTGTGAAGCTTGTCAATTAGGTAAAGCACATAAGAGTTCTTATAACAAATCAGGGTACAAGCATTCAAATATGCTTGAATTGGTTCATACAGATGTATGGGGTCCCTCAAGGGACTATAGCATAAATGGATCCAGATATTATGTGTTGTTTGTTGATGATGCAACCAGGTGGATTACTTTGTATGTAATCAAGGATAAATCAGAAGTTTTCAAGACATTCAAACATTTTCATGCCTATGCAGAAAGGATCACAGGGCAAAAGCTTAAGAGGTTAAGATCAGATGGAGGGGGAGAGTATTTCTCTAAAGAGTTTGATGATTATTTGTGGAATGTAGGTATCAAAAGAGAAGTAACTTGCAGGTACTCTCCTCAACAGAATGGAGTAGCAGAAAGGAGGAATAGGACTCTTGTAGAGTTTGCAAGAGCCATGATGAAGGAAAAGAATTGTCCAAATTACTTATGGGCAGAAGCCATTAACACTGCAACATACCTTGTGAATAGGTTGCCTTGCAAAGCTTTGGATGGAGGAACCCCTTATGAAGCATGGTGGGGTAAGAAACCTACCCTTGATCATTGTAAGGTATTTGGATGTATTGCATATGCTTATGTTCCTTCACAATTAAGACATAAGCTAGAACCAAAAGCAGAGAAGTATGTGTTTATTGGATATGATGATAGACAGATGGGTTACAGGTTGTGGAATCCATCCACAAAGCAATTTCTTGTTACCAAAGATGTGACATTTGATGAGCAAAATACATGGTATGTAGGATCACCAAATGATTTTACAGGTGTTGAAGAAATACAAAGAAAAGGAAAAGCAAAAGTAAAAGTGTGTGAAGAAATTGTTGATGAAGTTGACTCTAGAAGTAGGTTGCAGGATCATGTAGAAGAAGGGCCAAGATTTGATCCAGAATCAAATGAGGCTGAAACTTCGAGAAGTGCAGAAATCAGAAGATCTACAAGGGAAAGGAAAGAACCTATAAGGTATAGTTATGATACATCTTTCCTAACAACAAAAGATTATGCCTACATTGTGAAGACAGAAGAAGATCCAACCACTTATGAAGAAGC
This sequence comes from Ceratopteris richardii, assembly GCA_020310875.1. Taxonomy (NCBI): domain Eukaryota; kingdom Viridiplantae; phylum Streptophyta; class Polypodiopsida; order Polypodiales; family Pteridaceae; genus Ceratopteris; species Ceratopteris richardii. The sequence continues at coordinate 147,589 of MU260564.1, forward strand.
CAAAGGTAAACAGAATTGGGAGAAGGCAATGCAGGAAGAGTATGATGCTCTACTTGAAAATGAAACTTGGGAATTAGTACCAAGACCAAAGAATCAGAAGGTCATTGGATGTAAGTGGGTATATAAAACAAAGAGGTTTGCAGATGGTAAGGTGTCTAGATATAAGGCTAGACTTGTGGTCAAAGGTTATGCCCAAACTTATGGGGTAGATTATGATGAAACCTTTAGTCCTGTTGCTAAGATGTCTACAATTAGGACATTGATTGCTATTGCTGCTTGCAAGGGATGGAAATTATCACAATTGGATGTGAAAAATGCATTTTTAAATGGATACATTGCAGATGAAGTATATATGGAGCAACCAGAAGGCTTCATGGAATCAATTGGATCAGATTATGTGTGTAAGCTCAAGAGAGCTTTATATGGGTTGAAGCAAGCCCCAAGAGCTTGGAATTATAGATTGGTCAAGTTCTTGAATGAATGTGGATTTCAAGCATCAAAGGCAGATAGTAGCTTGCTAGTGAAGGCAAGTGAAAATGGATACATTTACATGTGCATTTATGTTGATGATATTATTGTTACAGGAACAGATGCTCAAGGAATCAATGAACTCAAAAAGCAAATAGAGAAGGAGTTTAAGATAAGTGATTTGGGAAACTTATCTTATTTTCTAGGAATGCAGATTGTGTATACTCAACATGGAGTATATGTTTCACAAGAGAGATACTTGAAGAATCTTCTAGTCAAGTTTAACATGGAGGATTGCAAGACCTCAACCACACCATTGGAGGTAAATAATAAATTAAGCAGGTATGGAGGTGAAGAATTCAATGACATGAAGAAATATCAGAGTTTGGTAGGTAGTTTAATCTATGCTACCTTGACAAGGCCAGATCTATCATATGCAGTAGGTGTGTTGTCACAATTCATGCATTGTCCAAAGAAGACTCATTGGATTGCAGCCCAAAGGGTACTCAGATATATCAAAGGAACCCTAAGTGAAGGTTTGTATTATGGTTTCACTTCTGACACAAGAATCAAAGTGTTTAGTGATGTAGATTGGGCAGGTGACTCAGATGATAGAAGGTCTACTCATGGGTATCTCTGTTATGTTGGAGATAAGCTAGTTTCTTGGTGTTCAAGGAAGCAACATACAGTTGCTTTATCATCCACAGAAGCTGAGTATAAGGGAATGGTAGAAGCTGCAAAGGAAGTGATATGGTTGAAGACCTTAATGAAAAATTTTGAGACTGATCATAGTACTCCAATAATTTTTGGAGACAATATGAGTTCTTTGTATTTGGCAGCTAACCCTGTTTTTCATGCCAGGACTAAGCATATAGAGATTCAGTATCATTTCTTGAGGGAAAAGGTACTAGATAAAGAGATTGAAGTGATGTACACTCCAACAAAAGAACAAGTGGCAGATATGATGACAAAGAGCTTGGATGGATCTAAGCTACAGAGATTCAAGGAGATGGCAGGAGTGAAGAAGAATGGAATAATCACAATTAGTGATTGAGGGGGAGCTGTTGGAACAAGCCAATCACAAATTGGTGATTATAGAGATCTTGAAGAAGACTTATGGTCAGAATGAAGTGAAGGAAGATACTTATGAAAGTGAAGAAGATTTCAGGATGATGTCTTGTACACATATGTGCATATAAGTGAAGAATCTTGTAAGCTGAGTATAGCTAAGTCTTTAGGATAATTAGTAGCAATGTCATAGACGCGGGATGAGTCAAAAGTCATGTATATATAAGTTAATGAGGACAAGAAATATGTAAGAGAGTCATTTGTAGATGAAAAACTTCTGAAAAATGTGTAGAGAGTTTTTTCCCAGAAAGTAGCGACGGGTTTTTCTCTGAGTGCTCTCTGTCTGATCATGTGGATCAGAAATCCTTTTGTACACATCTAATTGAGAAGCTAATTAAGCTATGTCTAGAGTTTCAGAATCTAATTCCTCTCCTACTATGAGAATGATCATTAGGAACATTCATATGTGAACTTTGGGAACTGAAGCCTGAAAGTAGCGCACTTTTTCGTCTCAATATTTTGATCAGATCTGAGTGTATACTGTAAAGTTTTTGATGAGTGAGCACTTAAAATTTAAGTTGGAAGATAAGGAAGCTATGGCTAAAAGCATTTAGCAAAACGGGTTTTAGATTGGGAGAAATCAACTTAAGAAGTTGACTATGTCGAAGGCGCAACTTCTGAGAGACATTTTCTGACATATCTTTGATCTTAATGATCAAATTAAACTTTTGGTGATTAGTTTTGAGAACTAATGACTAGTATGATTGCGCAAAGGTATTGCTAATACTTGTGCATCATTTACTTGAAGAAATTTGGAGTTTTGTGCAGGTAAAGAAGTTGATTTCTGAAGCAGACTTTCTGAAGTAGACACTTCTTCACTCAGAGAAGTGTTGCTTGAAGTTTTGGTAAAGAAGAACATTGTTTGTGTAAAGTTTGTTTTATAACTGACATAGAAGTGTTCTTAAGTCAGTATAGATCAAACCTTTGGAGATTAAGAGGTCTCCAACAGATCTACCTCTCCTTGCATAGTTGGCTTGAGAGGTAGAACCTTCATCTTCTTGCTTTTTACTTTTACCTTTGTCTTTAACCTTTTTATCAGTATATAGGGCAGAAGGAGTGTTACCTTTAGATGTATCTCCAACTTTTGTGAACTTTGCTTCATGTGTGAATAGTTGCCCCATCAGAGTTGTGAGATCTGGGGTATGCATATCCATGTAGAGATCCATTGCAGTGGTGAAGCTTTCCCACTTATCATCTGCCTTTAGTCCATTGGTTACTTGCCTTACTATTTGTTCCTCTTCAATATCCTCTCCTATGCTTGCTAATTGGTCTGCCACATCCTTGATCTTGGTCACAAATTCTGAGACTGATTGCTTTGGTTGCTTCCTAAGGGTTGTGAATTCAATCCACAATTGATTCTTCCTGGCCCTTGTATTAGATGAAAAATATGATGACAAGGTTTCCCAAGTTTCTTGGGAAGTCTTACAATTCCTGATGTGAGGTAAAAGGAAATCAGATATAGAGTTAAGAAGATAAGACCTTGCTAATGCATCTTTTGCACACCATGTATTAAGCCGTTCTTGTTCTTCCTTGGTGGGTAGACCCCTTTCTTTGAATGAGGGCAATTCCTCATCTCTTGAGATGAATCCAAATAGACTTCTTCGTTGTAGATAGGTCTTCATCCTCAGAGACCAAGCTTGATAATTTTTCCTGTCCAATTTATCAGTGAATGAAGGAAAACCATCTCCCATGTTACCTTGTTTGCTCTGATCCCACTATTGGGAAAGATGGATGGATCCTCCAGAAGATTAAGTAGGTGCTGCTAATCCTTCTTTGCACCAGCCCTCAGTGACTCCAGATATGATTAGTAGACACCCTTAGCTTCCAAATGATACCAAGAAATGCTATATGTACTTTGGAAAATGTTTGAGTAATGACTTGATCAAAACAGATGAGTTTGTGAATCACAAAGGTAGAAAACTTTCTATTTTGGTGTTGATACCTGCTCAATCTTTCACTCAATATTACCAGTACACTTACAATTGGAAAAATTCCTTCTAGAAGTATTCTATTAGCTTAGTAAGCTACCATTTGCAAGTGGAATCATTCAAAATGATAAACTATACTAGGAGAAATCACTTTAGCAATTTTATGGACATCCCCGACTTTTTAGGAAGTATGCAGATAAATACCAGTGAGCACTTCGACGACAATTTCTCGAGATTGGCTGAACCAAGTTTCTTCAAACTTTGTATGCTTGTAGTATGCTTTGAGCTGGATCGAGCAAGCTTTGAATCACTTGATTTGGTGAAGTAGGCACTGAGATATGCCTCTTTGAAGTTGGCAGACTTGAAGTGGTACACTCAGAGAACACAGAGTTGATGAATGTGAATATATCTTTTAATTGACATAATTGTACAATCTCATTAGCATGATAACCATAGCTAGATGAGGTAATGAGGTGTGGGCTTCAATGTAGCACTCACACACTCAAATACAAATGATAGATGTCTCGGGAAGTGAGCTACAATGAGCTGAGCTACCCGCGACTTTTGACTTGCATCTTTTATAGAGTTGAGTTGAAACTTCAAGTTTGAATTCAAATTCAAACTCCTAGAATCTTTCACCTAAAAGGTAATGAGATATTCTCTCAATCAATCAACAACTTTTTTCACGACTCTAATCAAGTAGGTGTGTACATAAGAAATGCCAAGTCTTTTAGACTTTTATAAGGAGTGAAATGGTAAGAACTTATAAGCATAAGCTCCTATGGTCCTTCCTTCAAGTGGTGTCTTCATGAAGTAATCCAAGCCAAATTGTGAGGGCTTGAATTGTGCCAACAGTCGTGGTTATGTGAAGACCTCCAAGAGCTGAGCTTTATGCCATATCAAGGTGTGATTCCAAGGCACACATATGTATCACTAAGTCCATTGTATTGTACAATCAATATACTTTCATTTTCATGATCATTTGAGTTCATATTTCCATGTTCTTGTGAAGTGTACTACTCTTAGTCAGATTGCAGAGATTTTTTCTTTGAGCTTGATGCATCATTATGAGTGATTTAACTTGGTAGTGTTACCTTTATAAATCTACTATAATCTCACCAATTTTCATTTCATTTGAGTGTTTAAATCTTCAGTTATGTTCAATTGAAGTCAACCTTGTCTATTCATCTTCACTTTTCTGTCACGTACCCGACTTTTTTACTCATCTTGTCAGAGCTGTTTCTTAGTGCGCACTTACCCAAATTCAATGATTTAAAGTTTATTGGATTCAGCATACTGTCTCGTATAAGCATACACATTTTCATAATCATTGGATTCTTAAAGCTTGAGTTATGTGCATTTTTCTGCTCACTGTTCTCATTAGTATA
>MU260564.1:162500-165000 GCA_020310875.1 Ceratopteris richardii
AATTACTTTCTTACCATTTGGTTTAGGAACAAGTTCCCATGTCTTGTTCTCCTCTAGTGCATTGAATTCTTCATTCATTGCTTCTTCCCATTGTTTCTTACCTTTAGCTTCATCATAGTTCTGAGGTTCTTCATCATCTTTGACCATGTAAGAATAATTCTTCTGAGTCATGTAAGAAGTATCATAAGAATACCTTTCTGGTTGTCTTCTAGTCCTGCTTGACCTTCTTGGTTCACATTCTTCATAAGTGTCTAGATACACCGCTTCATCAAATATAGGAGCTTCTTCATTCCTTCTTGTTAATCCACTTCTGGTTGTACTTGCTTGCATATAGTCTTCATCTCTATTTACCTGCACAATTGATTTTCCTTTCTCACATCTTCTTACCTCTTCTTCAAATTCCTTAGTTGTATGACTTTGATCTGCATACCAACTTTTCTGTTCATCAAATGTAACATCTCTAGAAACAAGAAATTGTTTGGTTAGAGGATTCCACAACCTGTAACCCATCTGCTTTTCATCATAACCAATGAACACATATTTTTCTGCCTTTGGTTCAATTTTATGTCTTAGTTGTGATGGCACATAAGCATATGTAATTGATCCAAACACTCGACAATGATCTAGTGTTGGTTTCTTACCCCATCAAGCTCCATATGGAGTAATTCCATTGAGAGCTGCACATGGTAATCTATTCACAAGATATGTACCTGTATTTATAGCCTCAGCCCAAAGATAATTTGGACAATTCTTCTCCTTTAGCATAGCTCTAGCAAACTCAACCAAAGTCCTGTTCCTTCTTTCTGCTACACCATTTTGTTGTGGTGTATACCTACAAGTTATTTCTCTCTTAATACCTGCATTCCAAAGATAATCATTGAACTGTTGGGAGAAGTATTCTCCCCCTCCATCAGATCTTAGTCTTTTAAGCTTTTGACCGGTGACTCTCTGCATATGCATGAAAATGCTTGAAAGCTCCAAACACTTCTGATCTTTCCTTCAAAACATATAATGTTATCCATCTTGTAGCATCATCAATGAAAAGAACATAGTACCTTGAACCCCTGATAGATCCTTCTTTTGTTAGTCCCCATACATCTGTATGAATGAGCTCTAGCAATCCATCATGTTTGAATCCTTTCTTTTGAAATGGTAACCTGTGTGCTTTTCCCATTTGACATGCTTCACATTTATAAACCATATGTTGATTCTACACATTTGGTAATCCTAATATAGACTGATTACCAACCATAGCTTTAATTCCTCTTTCATTGAAGTGACCTAATCTCTTATGCCAGAGATCAAGTTCTCTAATCACTCCTTCACCATGTGTGATCAAAGCTTGACCAATGTTCCCTTGTACTCTTAAAGTAAAGAGTCTACCTTCTTTCTTACCAGAGACAATCTCATTATATCCATTCTCTGGATCTTCAACAAATACTCCTTTATTTGTAAACCTGACTTGAAAACCTTTTTCAACTATCTGTCCCACACTTATCAAGTTTTTAGGTATTGTAGGAACATACAAAACATTGGTTAGGAAATCTGCTCCACTCTTGCATTTCACTTTTCCAATTGAATGTACACTATGTCTTGTATTGTCACCTGTTTGAACTGTATGACTAGAAATACCTTTTTCCAATTCTGACATCAATTCTATGCTTCCTGACAAAGGATTAGAACATCCAGAGTCAATGTAAAATACCTTTAGATCTTCTTTGTCTGATGTGTTGATTGAGTTCATCATCAATGATGTATGACTTTCATTCTGTGTGTCATTTGCATCATTGTAGTAGGTGGTGTTGTAGGATTGATTCTGTCCCCAACTTCTTCCTCCACCTCTACCATAGCCTCCTCTTGGATTTTGTCTACCTCTTTGAAAATTACTTTGATATCTTCCACCTCGGCCTCTGCTATTGTTGTTTTGATTCTGGTTTGATCCTTGTTGATTATGCCAACAGTCGTGAGCCAAATGATTACTCAATCCACAGATCCAGCAAGCCTTCTTGTTGTTATTTTGATTACCTCTTCCTCTTCCAAAACCTCTTAGTCTTCCTCTGCCAGTGCCTTTACCTCTTGCATAATAAACTTGAGAAGTTGACTCTTCTTCATCCTTTGCTTTACCTTTATCTCCCTTCTTCTTGTTCTTCATGTACATTGCAGAACTTTGTCCTTTATCTCCATCTCCCTTCAAGTCTTGCTCAAATGTGAGCATCAAACCAAGCAACTGGTTCAATTCTGGAACATAATGATTTAATGAAAGTTCTGTTGATAAGACAAAAGGTTTCCACCTTTCATCCCCTCTCAAACCTGTAAGTAATTGAGCAATCAACTTGTGATCCTCAATATCTTCATCTATGGATCCAAGACTATCTGCTAGATCCTTCATGTTAGTGACATATTCACTAATACTTTGACTTGGCTTCTTCTTGAATGTAGTAAACTCGGACCATAGACTTGCTTTCCTTGCCTTAGTAGTACTTTGAAAATGATACTCCAA
>MU260564.1:180000-182719 GCA_020310875.1 Ceratopteris richardii
GATTTTACGACTCTTAGAACATTCTTACATATGAATGTTCCTAATCAAAATTCTCTTAGCCTGATTACAATTAACCTCTCAAATTCTAGCCATAGATAGATTAGCTATGGACTTAGACACGTGCAGAAGGATTTCTCAAAAGATTAAACACAGAAGGAGCAGACAGCTAAACATCGGGCGCAAGTTTCTCGATTTCTTCAGAAAGATTTACATACAAGTGAGGATGGATGATTCTTTCACTTTCAATGTGTCTAATGACACTAACTTCTCTCTCCCTATTCTCTAATCTTCTTCTGCTCTACATGCCCGAAATTTTCCAACATATTTATATATGAATATATACAAGTGTATGACTAAACAAAGATATAAGTCAGCTAATGTACATATGTGTACATATCTTTGGATTTTCTGAACATGTCCTTCCTTCAACCATCTGACTTTGTTTTCTTCTTGACTCCTTGACTTCATTCCTCTATAATTCTTCAATTGATGATTGTCATGCACCAACAGCTCCCCCTCAATCATTAATTGAGGTTCTTCTCTATCTTCTTTACTACAGCCATATCCTTGAATCTTTGTAGTTTTGGTCCATCTAGACTTTTTGTCATCATATCTGCAACTTGATCTTTTGTGGGAGTGTGTATGACTTCAATCTCCTTCTCAATGACCTTCTCTCTCAGAAAATGATACTGTATTTCAATATGCTTAGTTCTAGCATGAAATACAGGATTAGCTGCCAAGTATAATGAACTCATATTGTCTCCACAAATAATAGGAGTACTCTGAATCACATCAAAAACTTTCAAAAGTGTCTTTAGCCATATTACCTCTTTTGCAGCTTCCACCATACCTCTATATTCTGCTTCTGTAGATGACAAAGCAACTGTATGTTGCTTCTTGGAACACCATGAAATCAATTTGTCTCCTACATAGCACAAGTATCCATGTGTTGATCTTCTATCATCCACATTACCTGCCCAATCTGCATCACTATATATCTTGATTCTTGTATCTGAAGTAAATCCATAGTACAACCCTTCTCTCAGTGTACCCTTGATGTACCTAAGTACTCTTTGTCCTGCAATCCAATGTTCCTTTCTAGGACAATGCATAAATTGTGAAAGCACACCAACTGCATATGACAAGTCAGGCCTTGTCAATGTAGCATAAATCAAGCTACCAACCAAACTTTGATAGAGTTTCATGTCTCTGAACTCTTCTCCTCCAAACCTAGACAATTTATGGTTCACTTCCAAAGGTGTAGGTGCAACCCTGCAATCTTCCATTTTAAATTTGGTTAGCAAATTTTTAAGATACCTTTCTTGGGTCACATATACTCCATGTTGAGTATAAGAAATCTCCATTCCCAAGAAGAATGATAGGTTCCCCAAATCACTGATTTTGAACTCTTTCTCCATCTGCTTCTTGATCATTTGTATTCCTTTATCATCTGTTCTTGTAAGTATTATGTCATCAACATAAATACAAACATAAATGAATCCATCTTCACTTGCTTTGACTAGCAAGCTACTATCTGCCTTTGATGCTTGAAATCCAAGATCATTCAAGAATTTTACAAGCCTATAATTCCAAGCCCTTGGGGCCTGCTTCAACCCATACAAAGCTCTCTTGAGCTTACACACATAATTTGGACTCACTTGATCTTTGAACCCATCTGGTTGCTCCATGTAGACTTCATCTGAAATGTAACCATTCAAGAAAGCATTTTTTACATCTAATTGAGATAACTTCCAACCTTTGCAAGCAGCAATTGCTATGAGAGTCCTGATGGTTGTCATCTTTGCCACAGGACTATAAGTCTCATCATAATCCACTCCATATGTCTGTGCATATCCTTTCACAACAAGTCTAGCTTTGTATCTAGACACACTTCCATCTGCAAATCTTTTAGTCTTGTAAACCCACTTACAACCAATGATTTTCTGGCTATTAGGTTTAGGAACCAAATCCCATATTTGATTCTCTATCAATGCATCATACTCCTCTTGCATAGCATCTTCCCAATTCTTCTTCCCTTTGGCCTCTTCATATGTAGATGGGTCTTCATCTGCTTTTACCAAATAAGCATAATCTTTAGTAGTCAAGAATGAAGTGTCATAGCTATACCTTGTAGGTTGCCATTTGTGCCTAGATGATCTCCTAACTTCTGCACTTCTTGAGGTCTCTGGTTCATCACATTCTGGATCAAACCTTGGCCTCTCTTCAACTTCAACCTGTACTTCATTATTCTCACTTTCATCAAGTAATTGAATCTTTGCTTTACCTTTCCTTTGATCCACTACTTCTTCATCATCTGCATGTACATTATATTTACCTGCATACCAAGTACCTTGCTCATCAAATGTAACATCCTTGGATACAATAAATTGCTTTGTGGATGGACTCCACAACCTGTATCCCATTTGCTTATCATCATAACCAATGAATACATACTTTTCTGCCTTAGGCTCCAACTTATGCCTCAATTGAGATGGCACATATGCATATGCCAAGCATCCAAATATTCTGCAATGATCCAAGGTAGGTTTCTTACCCCACCAAGCTTCATATGGTGTCATACCCTGCAAAGCTTTACAAGGCAATCTATTAACCAAATATGTAGCTGTATTAACAGCCTCAGCCCACAAATAATTTGGGCAATTCTTCTCTTTCATCATGGACCTTGCAAACTCAACAAGAGTCCTATTTCTTCTTTTTG
>MU260565.1:0-35000 GCA_020310875.1 Ceratopteris richardii
TATATATAATATATATATCATATATATCTATATGTAGTATATATATATATATGTGTGTACATATATATATATATATACATACATATATATATATTATATATATATATATATATATTATATATATTATATATATATATATATATATATATATATATATATATATATACATATATATATGTGTGTGTGTGTGTGTGTGTGTGTGTGTGTGTGGGTAGTGTGCATCTCCTCAAAGTAAATACAAAATCTATACAGAGATTGTAAATGAAGGTGACAGCTACAAAGTTTTTTCTATCGAAGTGGTAGAGTCTACTATTGGATTTTTCTAATTATTATTATTTGTTTTGACGTCTTATCTCCAGCATATATTTATGAATGCTTATTGGTATTGCAGGGTCTCAGTGGGCAACCATTTAGTGGTCCTGACATTGGTGGCTTTGCTGGGGATGCAACACCAAAGCTTTTTGCACGCTGGATGGGCATTGGTGCTTTGTTGCCATTTTCTCGTGGTCATTCTGAAAAGGGAACAGTTGATCATGAGCCTTGGTCGTTTGGTCCTGAGGTATCTGCATGTGCTGTAATAAAAGCAACCATGTTTCCATAGCTCTTTTTATGCAGATTCTGAGCATGTGCACTTGCATTGCAGTGTGAGAATGTTTGCAGGCTGGCTCTTGAGAGGAGATACAGGCTTCTGCGACATATTTATACTCTCTTTTATCTATCACATACAACTGGAGAGCCTATTATGAGCCCATTGTTTTTCGCAGGTTTGAAATAGACTGCCAAAAGGATGATCTATGCATTTTCTGATGTTCCATAGTTGACTGATATGACTGTTTTTGTAGATGCAAAGGACCCAACATTGCGTGGAGTTGAAGACAGCTTTCTATTGGGTCCATTACTTGTAAGTGCAAGGTAGGCAGATGGCTCAATTTTAAGTTTCATGCTATTTTTTCTGGTATGTGTGTTCTCATGATTAATGGTTTTACTAACTTGTATGTGCAGTGTTGACAAGAGAGAGGGTTGCAACACTAAGAAGACACTTCTGCCATCTGGTCTTTGGAGAGAGTTTCACTTTGATGACAATCACGAAGTTTGTGTTCTTTTCCCCCTGGCTTCATTCAAAATTAATGCGTGTTACAAGCTCTTATTCAGTCGTTGTAATACTGTTTTTTTTTTTCTTTTCTTAAAACAGGAATTACCTCTACTATTCTTAAAAGGAGGATCAATTATCCCACTAGGTCCTGTTGTTCAAAACACAAGTGAATTAGACACATCTTGTGATATAACTCTTCTTGTGGCCCTTGATGCTGAGGGTAAATAGAGTAGATTCCTTGTTGTTACTGCCATTTTTTATAAAATATCTCATTTATTTCAAGAAGATTTTGTTGTGTCGATGCATCTTAACATATGCAAAGGCTTGAAATATTTACTTAAATTTCCCTAGGCAATGCTGAAGGCTTACTTTATGAAGATAAAGATGATGGTTTTGATTATGAGAACAATTCATATCGATTAACATCTTATAGTGCTTCATCAACAAATAATGAGCTACATATAAAGATAAAGAGTGCGAATGGAGACCTCCAGATCCCAAGACGAGCTTTGAAGGTTGTGCTTTTGCTAGGGGAGACTGCAAAGGTAGAGATGCTTATTTGGTTGTTGAGTTTCCCTACCTCCCTTCCCCACTCGCCTGCAACCTTCTTTGTTTTGTCTCGTGTATTTTCTTTCAATTTTTTGTCTCGTGTATTTTCTTTCATTTCATGACTTTGAGACTTGAATAAACAGCTACAGTAATTATATGAATGCAATACAGGTAATATTTTCTGGTATCGATGGAGAAAATAATGTTTTAAAGCTTCCAGAAACCTCTGAAGTTGAAGGGTTGATTGCTGAGGGCAAGAAACAAAGGAACTGTGAGTATTTAACTGGTTTAAGAACCCTAGCATCTATTTTTTCTCGAACAACGATGCTGTTGATTAGTTTTTTAGACTTTTGCAAAAGGTAGAAGCAGACATAAGTGGCATAAGGGTGTTTATACATCTATGGCTGTAAGTGTTATGGATAGAGCATATGTGGTTTCTAATTCGACCTAGAAAGTAACATGGGGATGATAGAATGGCCCTAGGTGATGCCAAAAGAAACTGGGCAACACTTAAACAATGCAGATTTCCAAACATATTTGAAATTCAAACAATTTACGACAATTGTTTCAGCATGGACAAGCAGAAATGAATAAAAAATTCAAGAAATAAGGATTCTTGAAGTAAGAATAGGTTGCAAAAAAATGCTTTGACTAATTTGATCTCAAAGTGTGAAAAGCATGAGATCTATAATAGATTCAAAAGTCATCAGCCATATTATAAATTATCGTATGACAAAGGGCATATGTATTACAAAGCGAACAGATCGTATCATCTTCAAAACTTGAAGTTTTACATGCAGCTAAAAGTCTAAATCATCGATGCTAAATGGGAAATATTGTGACTTAGAGTTAGGGAGTCAGTACTAATGATCATTCTGAAGGTTGTTGTTACACTAGTGGGAATCCTAGCTGTTGGAGCACAGCAAAAGATACAAAAAGGGAAGACAGATGGAAGGCAGAGGAGATGATACATGGAGAAAGCAGGACAATGGTTTTTCATGAACTTCAGGAAAGTAATTTTTTTAATTCTAGCTTCAGCCCACCTAGATATTTCTGAGATTTGTATAACATTCAAATGTTCTAAATCATTCCGTATCGAGACTGAGGAGTCCTCAGCATAGTCACATGGGGACTCATCCCCAGGCCCTAGGGACTCCGGAATGCCATTACCTCATGCAAATTCTTAGGGATGCCCAAACGGGGCAGCTAGCGTTTTATAGATCAGAATTGTATTGTTCTTGTGTAACATTTTACAACGATCACCAATGTATTATCGAGTGTGTACAAGATAATTACTAGATATGTACAAGAATTGGGAAGAGCTATTGTGCACATCTTAGGTGCAAATAAATATAACCTGCTCCTTGACGTTCATGAAAATAAAACTCGCTTGTTCTTGTTCCTTTTCTCTCTCTCTTTAAGCCTTGATATGATATTGATACAGATCATATTGCTTCTTATCTTGAAATTTGGGGTCCACCATGAACATTGTTGCATGGAGTGGCGAGAAGTAGCATTCAATCGTCAAACTCATATTGATGAGTTTTTTTCATAGTACATACTTTTCATCCTCTTGCACTAGCTTCTTCAGTGACTCAATGGTTTGATCCATAACTTCATATACTTTGCCTGTGCATAGCTCCATAAAGTCCATCACTTTTAGCAAGTGCACAAGGGTTGCACAACATCCATTGTGGCTTATATTCTCCTACCATGCTACATTGTCTCCTACTTTTTGGAATTCCTTTCTTGTTGCAATGGAAACCTCTAACGTTACTGCAAATTGATCACTCAATACTAGGCCTTTTAAAACACCACTACACTTCACAAAACGATATAGCATGATGAGGTTATATGTGAATCGTGTTCATCATATTTGATCAAAGTAAGAGTAGATCTCTTTCTGAACTCATTCTTCCCATGTGCATCATTGTTGATAAAGCTCATTACTGCATTTGCCTCATTGGTGTAAGGTAAAATCCATCCAAAGAGTGCCAATGTCTTTGAGAATATTATTTTAGGCAATGAACCATGCAAAAACAAACATTGATATGAGGATACAAGTTTTCAATGATTTGGGTTGTTGTTCTATTCGAGGCCTCCTCATCCACTACCATGGCCACAACATTTGCTTGATCCATTATTTCTATGGCACTTGCCCACTCAAAAGCAAGCACATCTGTTGATTTCACTATCTCTATGCATCATGAGACGATATGAAGTATATCTCACCTCCGGAGTAAGCAACAACTCCATGGATAGATCACGGTTGTGCATCACTCCATCCATCCACGAGCAACGATACACCATTCTTTCCCACGTCTTTTAAATGTTCTCATATGCCACTTCCACAAGTTTTCTCTCCTTCTCTAATAGAGTCTTGCACGAACTCTATGAAGAGAGAGGAACATATTGTGGTCCAGACTCCATCCTCCCCCATCTTTTTCATCATCTCCTTGAAGTACGGTGATCTATGAACAAAAGGAGAATTTACAATAACCAAATTGCAAATAGTTAGGTTAATTGGAAAAATCAATTGTGCCATCCGGACTCCATTGAAAGGTATGTGATCGTGATGGAGAAAACTTGCCACTATCGTGTCATCCTCTTCTTTCAATTTGGGATTCCATTTATCGATCATGAGTGGCATGTGTATGGCATTTGTGTACATACATACAATATGGAGAAAGATGGTTGTCTGATAGCATACCATTTATACACAAGGAGTAAAGGAATAAGAAGTAAGTGAGTATTGAATCAAGTTGCAATAGCTTGTGTCGCTTGAAGTCTAGCATCGGAATGAAAACTATAGCCCCCTGGAAAGTTCTATTCCAAACTCTTCCTCGAGGAAACTGCATGGTAAAGTGCTGCTTGGCACTGATGCCACTTAATTATGTTGTCAACTTGACATCTCAACTTGACATCTCAACTATGGAGAACTTGACATCTCCATTATTCAGAACTTGAAAACTGTGATTTAGACAATTTCAGTATTTTCTACATCTTGAAAACAATGATGCCTTTTGAGGTCCAAATCTGAGATATGCATGCATGGTCTACACTCATGTGGAACTGGTGCACACTAGGTTTCTACATTTTCCAACACAATCGCTACATTAGTTTTACATCTGCCATTGTATGATGAGATGGATAAGGCTTTTAAGACAGTTGGAACTAAGATTCAATTCTTTCATTTTGCTCAAGCAACATAGTTGAACCATTTAAAGAGTTCTTTGGATGCAAACAACAATAAGGAAAATGGAAACAAATGGAACTCTTAAAGAAAAATTCGCCAGAGGAAGAAGTATCTCCATTCATTCACAAATTTTTATTTTTTTTTCAGAATCTCGGAAGCTCACTTGTACCGTAGTGGATCTGAGTAACTCTCTACACGCACACCATGTTGGTCATCCGTACATTCTTTGTGGGTGCTACCCACAAAGAATGTACGGACGACCAACATGGTGTGCGTGTAGAGAGTTACTCGATCCACTACGATATGGAGGCTTTATATGTACAAGTGAGCACCCACAAAGAATGTACAGACGACCAACATGGTGTGCGTGTAGAGAGTTATTGAGATCCACTACAGTATGGAGGAGTCTCTCTCCAAGAATGGATGGTGGAATGTGGTCATTAAATAAGTAATTTTTTCCAAAAATGAGTATATTATAGGATTGCAAGATGAACCTCGGTATCATTGCAAGATGAACCATGAGATCAAGAAATCAAGAACCTAAGTTGGTTAGATATCCATTTTGTGGCTGAATTTGTGGTTGGGAGCATTCCGAATGTGAATTCTCATTGAGAAAACCTTGCATACACATGCTTGTCTCCATTTGAAGTCATCCCACCATGCTCTCACTTGACATTAGTACCAAAGTAGATGTTTTATGGTTTCCAAATGTGCACCACATCGAGGGAAAGGAAAATGGAGTGTAGAGTGCCTCCCAAAAAGCCTCCTAATCTAAGTTCTTAGATAATGACCTTCCATAGAAACACTCGTGAGTATAGTGGCATTGTTACTTTCCATACTCGTGTGCATGTCTCTAGCCACAAGAGATTATTATTTGCCGATTCCCAATGAATATTGGATGTTGTGGCTATTTCAGGTTGCACTTTCAGTTTGTCATAGTATGAGGCAGCGAAGCGTTTTTACAAATCTTTAGTTCCATCAAACTTCAAGTCTAAACTGTATATTGAGCCAATGTTGCAAGGACGTTATATTATAGGAAAGGTGTCCAAGTGCATGAGGGATTGAAGGTATGGCTAAGTAAATGGATTTCTTATTTGTGAAAATATCTCTTATCTGAACCAAGATTGAGAGCCAATGGAGGGTTTCAAAGTGGCAACGAGAAAGGAGACTCCAGTCCCAATCAAATTCCTCTATATGTTTGAGAGCGTGACCATCAAATGAAGGGGATCAATTTTTTCCAAGATTGTGCAAGCAAGGTAGCTGTTTTGGAAGCTAACTTGATGGGTGTGAGTGAGAAAACATTTGGCCAAGTATTCCATTCCCAAGTTCGATTGTAATTTACTACTCTCTTGGCAATGAAGGTTTTGAGAATAAGAGCCCAAGCTACATTCCCTTCCATGAATTTAGTATTGAGAGTACATCTTCTTGCATGAGTATGCATATAGATATCTAGAATTCCAAGACCACCTTGTTTATGGGATTGCAAATGTTCCAAGAACATGGGACTATCAAGTGTGCTCCTCTTTATGCCAAAGGAATGCTCTTGTAGCCAAAGAATGGACTAAGAGATGCTTTCGTTGAGTCTATAAGTAGGAGGAAGTACATGATGTAGGGTTGTGAAATGCTTTGTTTTGGTCAAAACTTTTTCAAGGAGAGTTTGTTTACTAACGAGTCGTAATATTGATTCCTGAAGGTCCAAGGATAATGGACATGAGTTGATTTTTCCCTTTGAAACACATTGCCCAGTCCATGGTAGCAACCGAAAGTCATGTGCTCCAATGTCAATCAATTTGGATTTCACATTTTTCATAACTAGATGAGAAGCTTTAACGAACATATCAAGAATAGCTTTAGCATTTCCAATGGTATGGTCCGTTTCTTTAAGGGATGTAATTGTGTCATCAATGAAGTCCATCTGTGCCCACAAAAGTTGTCCCCAAGAGTAAGGCAGCTCAGCAATCCCTTAGAATAGGATCATCTAATAAGTAGTATAGATGGTTACTAGCTATAGTGAACAAAAGAGGGATCAATGGACAACCTTGATGAACACTATGCATAGGTGTGTAAAATGGCCATGTACAAGAATGGATGTACAAGCATCTTGAATTATAGAGCGAGACAACGCTTGTCATTCTGTCTCTGAAATCCATCTTTATGGTATAGAAGTAATGAAATCCCAATGTACAATATTGAGAGCCTTTTCGAAGTCAACTTTCGTAAGAACAAAATTGATATGATAATTAGCCACTCACTCCATTGTGAGCATGACCCCTAAAATACTTTGTAGATAGATCTCCCATGGAAGAATCCATATTGAACTAGGTGAATCATCTTTGACAATGGTATGTGCATATGAGTCTCCAAGGCTTTAGCAAGTATTTTGTAAAGAATCCAAAACAAAGTGATGGGCCTCCAATTTGAGAGAACCTCTGGCTCCTTCATGTTTGGAGGAAGTGCAACAAATCCCTCGTTGAAGAACCAGAGACCCAAAGCTCATTCTATGGTAGTGGTGATGAGTCCCTTTAGATTTTCCCAGTAACATAAAACAAATTCTTTGGATAGTCTATCCAATGCAAGTATTTCATTATTTCCCAAGCTTTGGAGTGCCATGAGGAGTTAGGTTTCATTGAAGATTCTTTCCAAGTCATCTAGGGCCAATAGGGAAGACTTTACAAGGGAGAGAATGAATGGCATTCTGGTATTAAGGTTCCTTGTTTTTTGAGGCGATGATCTGAAAATTGTCCAAAAGTGGTCCGAACAAAGCTGCAGCAAATGTTGTGAATGAAAAGCCCCATCGTTTGCTGAGATTTGTTCATAATGAAATGGGTTCTACTTCGGAATGCACATCAATTTTTGGAAGAAAGTTCTAGAAGAACATCTGAGGTTTGAATGTTCATAGTTCTCTGAAACCTTTCTCTTCTCTGAAGGTTGTATAGCTTTAGTGTCATTTGTTGAGCAAGAATCCGAACAGTAGAAATGCGTTCCTTAGTAGAGTGAACCTTTTTTTCTTTGGATTTCAATGAAATTTCACCTGAATCTCTAATAATGACTTGCATAATGAAAGTGAGGTGTTCCATTTCATGCATGGAGAGTAAGGCAGGATGCTGGAGATAAGGTTAAGAACTTCTCTGAAGAAAAACATTGTGATAATCATTAGAGGCTTCCCTGCTATGCTGAAGTAGTCGAGGAACATAAAGGTGAGCGAAATTGTGCTAACAGAGAAATGCCATCTGATCTCAAAAGATTTTCCACAATAACAATATCCCAAGTGCGAGAATTGAGAATGCTGCTCACTGTGATAAATTCTATCTAGAAAAGCCCTTGCTGCCAGATGAGAGGAGGGAAATGTGAAGCCACATTTTGCAGGATATTTGGTCACCTAGAGATATATACATGCAAACAAAACTAACAAAATCAGTTTTTGGTGATGTCTATTGCAAGAACTTGTATTCAAGGTCAACCAAAAGCTAAATAAGGGGGCAGAAAATGAGGATGATGATTTTGGACATGGAAATGAGCGTATATATATTTCTCAATTTTTGAGTGAAGTCATTGCTTCAATATTTCAAGAATGCAGGTAATCTGCTCATGTTTGTGATTTTTGATTGTATCACCAAAGGAGATTACGATCCTTTTATTGCAATCGGTCTTTTATGGTTGTTGCTGTAGGATTTTGATGTTCTATCACATTGGGATGAATATGAAAGGAATATTAAATATGTGCTATTTCTTGAAGCCAGCAGGGTGTTACTGTGTGTGCTGCAATAAGAGAAAATTAGTTCATCTATCCCCCCCAACACACACACACACACACATGCACACACGCGCGCGCACACACAGACACACACACACACACACACACACACACACACACACACACACACACACACACACACACACACACACACACACACACACACACACACACACACACACACACACATGCACGCGCGCAGCGCGCGCGCGCACACACACACACACACACACACACACACACACACACACACACACACACACACACACACACACACACACACACACACACACATGCACACGCGCGCGCGCGCGCACACACACACACACACACACACACACACACACACACACACATGCGCGTGTGTGTGCTCATGCACATGTGCGCACAGAGGCACGCGTGCGCACACAGGCATGCTCGCGCACAGACACACACACACACACACACACACACACACACACACACACACACACACACACACACACACACACACATGCCTGCCTGCCCACGCACACACACACGGACTGATTGATTCACACACACACACACACACACACACACACACACACACACACACACACACACACACACACACACACACACACACACACACACACACACATGCCTGCCTGCCCACGCACCCACGCACACACACACGGACTGATTGATTGAGCACATTAGTTGTGAATTAGCATTTCTTTGAATATAAAGATTGGTTTCAAGTAGAATTGAGTATATGTATGGTAACTGGTTACGCTTCCAAAACACATGATAGAAAATGTAAGATGGTATGTTCATTACATATGTAGAGGAGTTTAACTATGTGCATCGATTCTTTTAGTGCATAATGTGTAAATACATGGATAAAATAATGCATTGTACATACATGTATTATATTAAGATACTAGCGCATGGCTCATACTTAAACATTACACATGATGTGCATAAATAGTACTAGCTACATACATGCATAGAACATGCATGAGATTAATAGATAACACATATATATATTGCATATAGAATGTGGGAGATTTGCAATATGGACCTTTTAAGGCACAAAATTGCATGTCAAAAGCATCAGAAACATGTGTAGAGAAGGCCTATTGATGTAAGACTGACTAGAGAACTCATGCGGGATTGGACAGGCTCAGATGCATTTGTAAGCACATTAAGTATGACTAGATCATAGTTTATCTTATAAGAATACATATTAAGCATCTTTTGGTTCCCAGTAGGCATATTGATATTAGAATAAACATATAAGTCATGTGGGACAGGATAGACTGAAATCTGTTTGTAGGCACATGAGGTATGCATAGATCATAATCTAATTTAGAAGTACACATTATGCATTCAATACTACTTGGATAAGGGATCCTAATTTTTTTCTAGTAATATTTGGACATGTTTCTAAAATCACGCATGTTGAACTTGAATCATAATAGTGCACGCATGTTAATATTTATCAGCATAAAACAATGTGCATTGTGGTTGGCATTACGTGAGGCTGTAAACTTTGTCGCAGTCATACATAGCTCCCTTGAGGATGACATGGAGATTCATGAACCTTTAAAAGGGTTAGGCGCTCCAAGGTCAGTGATTGAGCTCAATGAGGGTGACTGGAAGTTGAAAATTGTTCCCTGGATTGGTGGGCGCATGATTTCCATGGTTCATTCTCCAACAGGTATTCCTTGTCCTGGAAAAGCTATTTTACAATTAAAATCATTTCTATTTCATGGTTCATTCTCTGATACACAGTCCTTGTTCTGAAGACACACACACACACACACACACACACACACACACACACACACACACACACACACACACACACACACACATGAGCACACATGCATACATCGGAGTTTACACCTATGAATGCATGTGCAATTATTTGTTGCCATATGCTCTGGGGTGCTAGTTCTTTTGCAGATGCAGAATATATGCATATGCACGTACATGCATTTAGGCATGCATTGATACACATGCACATAATGATGTATTACTCATGCAGCTCTACACGTGCACATGCCAGCATTTGTATGCGTCCATTCAGTTCACATACCTACGTAATCCTTCAAATATGGTTGGCAGGTATTGAGTGGCTGTGGAGCAGGCTGGAAAGCTCAGGATATGAAGAATACAGTGGAAGTGAATATAGATCTGCTGGTTGCACAGAAGAATATACTGTTCTAAAGTAAGCAAGTGAAATTCAATCTTCAGCTTATACTTTTAGATTCCTTTGTTGAAAGTTTGCTGAAATGAGTTCTCCTGTTGATTAAAGAAAGAAAGATGGACCTTATGTTCCCTGTGCCTTCTCTTCCTCTTGTATTATTTCAGGCAAGATATTGCACAAATTGGAGGAACGGAAAGTGTTCTCATGGAGGCAGATGTAGGTGGTGGATTTTTATTACAACGAAGAATATCCATATCGGGAGATTCTCCACATCTCGTTCAGCTAAATTCCAGCCTCATTGCTATCTCAAACTTTGCTGGTTCAGGGGGTTTTTCAAGGTATAATCTGTACCTTTTTCTTCCAAAAACAATCAGGACATGTTTTCTTTTAATGTTTTATAATTTCTTCTTCTTCTTCTTCTTCTTATTATTATTATCATCATCATCATCATCATCATCATCATCATCATCATTATTATTATTATTATTATTTTAATAAAATTTCAGAGTTCTTCCTATCTGACACAGGAAATTCATTGTGTAATTAGAAAATGTTATGTGGAATGATCTGGAGGTGCATAAACAAATCTATGCTCAAATATTCATTTGGATACTGTGCTTATTTAGAAATATCAGTTCATTAGTATTCTTATGGACTCTTCCTCTGTTAGCAATCCTTTCATTTCTCATGAAAAAGCTAGAGGAAGTTTACAAGAGCCATAGTTCGGGACTCCAAACCCACCTATGAACAAGAATACTTTGAGCCTAAAGGTCTCTAAAGTTGTAGAAAGGGAAAGGAGAAGCCATGCATGGTCTTTCTCTGCCTGGATGAGGCTTGCAGTGTCAAAGAGTTTGTTATTCCCTGTGATTATGTATGGTGCGGAATTGATGGGGGCCCATGGACAGAATAATTTTGGGAGCCTCGAGAGGTTGGTGGCAAGGGGGATGCGGCTGATCTATGGCAAAGTAGCACGGTCTACTACGGTTGCTGCTGCTGTGATGCAAAGAGAGTTCCATATCCCCCCGTTGGCGGCCTATTTTGGAGGCATGAGGGAGCGGCTTTTTGGGAAATATCCTGATAGCCCAACTTGGCTCGGGGAATTGCTTCAGACGCCGACGGGATCGCGATTCCAAAAGTGGATGTGGATTTCTCGGACGAAGTGGTGGAAGGAAAGGTATGTTTCGGAAGCTTGGCTCAGTTCGCTCAGATATCATGTCTATTCAAAGTGGGAATCGGCGAATCATTGTGGCGCTTTGGGCCCCTATTTGGAATTTTAATTTAACGGAATCACGAGGATACCTTCATAAAAGTGCTTGCAGCTATTTGCTTAGTCCAACTGCAGAGTGCATGCTCATGCTTGCTAAAATAGGTGGGCTGTATTTGGCTCATAGGATGGAAGGGAGAGGCAAGAGTAGATGTCCCCTTTGCTCTGAGATAGAGAGATATGGTTCCCTATCACATGTGATGGTGGAATGCAGTGTGGTGGAAGCTCTTAGGGGGAGATGGTTGGATCCTCTTATCAACGGTCTAATTCATCGTTTGGAGTATGGCCCCGTTTTTCCTTCGGTTCTAACCCTTATCCTCCTTGGAGGGGAGGCTCGCGGAGTTCGCTTGACCCATTGGGTTAAGCCTAGTCTTCACTCTAGGGGGGGAGTAGCTAAGTTTGTCTTGGTTGCTTCCTTCCTGGGTGAAACTATACCTAAGTATATGAGAGCTCTCTTTGATACTTGACGGATCCTCTTGGGGGGAGAGGATGTCATTCTCCCATCTGATCCCTCTGTGGTCCCGCGTCTCGTTGCTTGGTTTGAGGGAGATGAAGATTTGTGGGCTGAATTGGTGAGAACTCTGGTGCTTCATGGTATGGGTATAGCTTCACCAGTCGCCAGTGAATAGATGGGAGACTTTGAACTGGTGTGCAGACTCCTCCTGTGAGCCGACGCTTCTTGTGGGTATGGCGTTCCTTTCTCGGGAACACGTCGAGTGGCAGTTTAGCTTGGTGAGGAACTTGTTCAAGTTCGCATACTCCAATGTCTTGATCGAGGCATTGTGTATTTCACCGCACTGGTCCTTCGGGATCAATTGACTAGAATCTTTGGGTTGCAAGGTCACGTATAAGTCTTCTTCGAAAGATGAAGCAGCATATAGATTCTGCTTTGTGAGCGGGTAAGCCTCCTTGCGCCCCCATCCCCGACTTAGAAAATAAAAAAAACATGCATGGTACCTGCAGTTCTAGCATAATGATCATGCATTTTCCTGCGATGATGTAGACACTTCATGGCCTCTTCGGTCTTTTCTGCATCCAAGGTGTGTTAATATTGGCCTAAGATTGTGTATACTTCCTTAACTGCGTATACTCTAGTGCAATCTTGTAAATTCCTTCAGAGATGGTCTACAGATTAGTCTAAAGGGCACTTGTGCTCTCTTGAAGCTCTATGGCACAATCATAAGCTCCTGGAGATTTTGGTACTAGCTAAGTAGTTTTATTGCATCATCTTCCTTGGATTCTTGAATTGCTACAACATAGATTACATATGTGCATTTGTGCTTTCTTGCATAAACAAAGGCTTTGGTTCCTATCCTTTGATAACAAGAATTGTTGGAATTGATATTACATTGAAGTATATATGGGAATCATGATCATCAAGATTTACTCTTAATGGTATAGTTTCCTTGGTAATATCTCTAGATGCTAGAGATCTTTCATCTAATACCTACATTGGTATTGGTTTGTTCTTTTGAAGTATTGAGATTCTATGTTTCTTTACCAATTCTTTGTCCATGAGCACAAGGAGGCTTCAAAATCAACTAAGGCTTTAAGGGAATCAATCTCCTTAGGCATGATTTATCTTGATTGGGCAAGGTAAGTTTTTATGGGTGTTCCTTGAATGATGTGACCCTTATGTCATGGTCTAGTTTATAGAGTCTCTTTTACAATGGGACTTACTCATTTTCCTATTCCACGTGGGTGACTGCAACTCTACATCTTGTTTTCCTAAGTCTTCGGATCACAAGAGTACCTACAAAGAGGAAATAATACAAGAATATACAATTGATACAAGGAATTCCACAACCCAGGATTCATGGATATGAATAACTAGACTAAACAGGACACGAGAGTTCACACAATCCGAGATTCTAAATATGAGCCATGAAACAAGATATCAGAATTACAAGAACTCCCTTTACAGATATGAACTATATACCATATATATTTGGATAGGATCTTATAACGAGATTATAAGATGGAAAGACAAGATGTCTAGGAACTAAACTAGCCATGGCCAAAATAAGGAGGTAGACAAGAACAAGAACAAGAACAAGAACGGGAGCTTGCAAAAGTACTTAGAGAATGAGACCCCTTGGTATTCGAAAGATTGAGGATCTATGTGGCTAGGCCCTCTTAATATATGTGCTTAAGGGTTGTGGATTTTAGAGAGTTATGAGCTAATGATGTCACTATTGAAATAAGATCTCCGGATGTCAAAACAAGACAAGTAGAGAAACATTCTTAGGGTTTTACATGCTCTGGATGCGATGATGATGTTAGGTTTCCTAAATTCTTTAACAATCATGAGATATGCAAAGTTGCATGAAATCTTGGACTCAAGATAGTTTCCCTTGTATCCATGACTCTCTCTCTCTCTCTCTCTGTATGTATGTATGTATGTATGTATGTATGTATGTATGTATGTATGTATGTATGTATGTCCAATGAGCTCTCATCCCAATCATTCCATAGAGGAGAGACCACTATCTGTCTTAGAGGGATTCTGATCTCAAGTAGGTGTGAAAGCACAATCCACATAAATGCAAAGCCAATGGTAGGAGGCTTTTTGATTTCAAGCCTACGATGCTCTCTAAACATGGATAACACTTTTTTTTTGTGTGAAAAATATCACGAAGCTAGAGGCTTTTTGTGTGCAACTTTACCCATGAAAGCATCCCTGCAAATATAAATATCCACACACACATCATGATCATGATTCATGAAAGTTGGAAACATTTTATATTAAAAACTCAAATTTCATGCATATTGCACATGCACACTTGCATATGCATAAGCATATGCATATGCATACACACATGCACTCGCATATGCACATGCACACGCATACGCACATGCACAGGCGCACGCACACGCGCACGCACACGCACACGCGCACGCGCACGCACACGCACACGCACACGCACACGCACACGCACACACACATGCATAGGCACACGCACATGCATAGGCAGATGCGTCATGCACATGCACATGCACATGGACACGTTGTGCATGTGCATGTGCATGTACATTGTGCACATGTGTGGATACTAGATCTACATGATTCATGAAGCATGATTAAGACTTTACACAAAAATAGAATTACCTATATCCTCCATCAATAGATCAAGGCAATGTATAGCACAAGGAGTCCACATGATATGCTTATATTCTTCCTCTAAGAGCTTTCCATATGTGGACAATTGCTTGCATTGGTTATAACTTGTACTACACTTTCTGCTCCCACCTATGCATATAAAGTTGAAATTTCCAATATATTATCATTAATGAAAAATGCCGAAAATTCGATTGCAAAAGTCACAAATGAAATAGAGTCTAGATTATAGAAATAAAGTCAACAAATACATCAAAGATATACCTCCTCTATTTCTTTCTTGATATGCCAATATATGAAAGCTCCGGTGGTCTTCCTTTTCTTTTTCCCCACCTGTACCGCACGTAGAAAGAATGTACCAATTGGGCATGCTGCATGATATAAGAATGTTAGTCATGCTCTTATTCTTTCTATCTCTCCATCCATCGGTAGAGGATGGTGTATCCATATATAGACCATTTCTCTCTCATTGGAAGAAGAGAGGTGAATTTTCTCCTTCTCTTCATCAATTTTGCTTCTTCTTAAATCGGAATAAGAAAGACGAGGACGGGGAGGGGAGGGAGGGAGGAGGGGAGAGGGGGAGGGGAGAGCGGGAAGGGGAGGGGGAGGGGGGCAAGGGCGGTAGAGAGGGGAGGGAGAGAGGAAGAGGGGGTAAGAGAGAGAAACAAAGAAAGAAAGACTTTTAACATCTATTAGAGGCCAAAATCGGCCTATGAGACAAAACATATACATGAACATGATCTGATCCGCTGTGATCCCAAAAGAAAAATAAAAATGTGAGTACAAAACCGAATATAAAAGGAGGAGATAATAGCTGGCGTCAGAGAGAGAGAGAGAGAGAGAGAGAG
This sequence comes from Ceratopteris richardii, assembly GCA_020310875.1. Classification (NCBI taxonomy): domain Eukaryota; kingdom Viridiplantae; phylum Streptophyta; class Polypodiopsida; order Polypodiales; family Pteridaceae; genus Ceratopteris; species Ceratopteris richardii. The sequence continues at coordinate 15,999 of MU260565.1, forward strand.
AGAGAGAGAGAGAGAGAGAGAGAGAGAGAGAGAGAGAGAGAGAGAGAGAGAGAGAGAGAGAGAGAGAGAGAGAGAGAGAGAGAGAGAGAGAGAGAGAGAGAGAGAGAGAGAGAGAGAGAGAGAGAGAGAGAGAGAGAGAGAGAGAGAGAGAGACTTTTTAACGTCTATTAGAGGCCAAAATCGGCCTATGAGACAAAACATATACATAAGTATGATCCAATCCACTGTGGTCCCAAAGGAAAATAAAATGTGAGTACAAAAAACGGGTATAAATGGAGTGGACAATAACTGGCATCAAGGGTGTGGGGTGCTATGGGTATGCACTCTATATGCTTAATGGATGTGATACAAATATGATATGCATAGGGATGGGAGGCTCGATGGTATCACAACCCTCTAAATGCCTGGAGTGGGTGTAGAATATAATGCATCGGTGGGTAAGGCATCATGGCGATCCTCAAAATGCTCTGAATGTCCAGATCGATAGGGGTGCGCTGCTGACGTCTTCGTATCTCCATGTCATGGCGTGCGTGAATCGCCTGAATCTCTCTCTGGTGTGGACGGACTCTCCGGAGTGGGGGTCTTGGTCGTCGACGCTGTCGTCTAAGCTCCTCTGCTCTGTGTAATGTGACACCCTGCATCGAGCTGGGTCCTCGAGTGGCTGTGGGTCTGAAAAAAGATGTAATATGAGTCTGAGGGATGGGGGCCAGGTGTATCTCCATCTGCTGCTAGAGGAGTGATGTACGACGGTGCTCGAGCTCTACTAGGAAACGACCTAGAGGGCGCTGGTCCTCTGTCCCCAATAAAGGCCTGATCTCTCTGCCCCCCCTAAAGAGCTGTGGGTAGCGGTCTCTGATGTCCTCATATGCGTGGCATCTACATGTGTAGTGCTCCTCGTCCTCCACCTCCTCTCTACATATCGTGCATAATCTCTCGTCCCTCGGGGTATGTGTCGCTCGCCCAACCTCAATCTCAAGCTGGCGTGATGATAATCTGAGCTGCCCAATGGCCACTCTCTCAGCTGGTGTCATGTATGTATCCATGTATCGTGGTCTCTGAATGAAACCATCCGCTGTCACAGTCAGGAAGTGCTCTCTGTAGTGTTGCCTCTTTGTCGGAAGAGGCTCCTGTGGTGCTATCCATGTCTCCCTGACGTGTATCTGTAGTAGATCCTGACGGATGATCCTATTCCTCTCCGAACGAGAGAGGGTAATGTGGGGGGAAGAGAGGTCATACTGAAAGGGGGGAAGATCGGTAATGCTCATGCCATGGCCTGCTAACCATCGATAAGTCTGTGCATACCATACTCTCTCATGCCTTGTCTCTGCTAAAAGTCTGGAGCTCTCAAATTGCAAGCCTGGTGAGTCGGCTGGTGGGGAGCTCTTTGACCCTCAGAATAAAGGTCACCAACTGGAAGAGGGCCTCCACTAGCATCGGTGGTGTGCCAAGCTCAGCTCGTATAATGTCATGTGGAACGGAGGGCTTGCTGCTCAGCAAGCGTGAGATCATGATGACCTGGGGCCTCTCAATCTGCGTCCACATCGCCTCCGTGATCCCAGGTGCCCAAACTGCTGCTGCATACATCAATGCGGGTGTCACTAGAGTGTCAAAGAGCCACCGCTTAGTCCGGGGCTCCTGAAAATGTGTCTGAAAGCAACGTCTGTTCAATCCTGCAAGTGCCGCATATCCTCGCGTCAATCTATCTCTCGCTGCCTGTGCCATGGAGAATACCCTTGTGCTGCCTGAGAAGGTGACACCTAGGTAGACGTAGGAGTCCACTACCTCTATCTGTCCTCGAGATGCAGTGAAAGAGGCGCGATGGCGTACTGTCATGGAGGTATGGAAAATCATGACCTTGGTCTTGCCAAGGTTCACTGTGAGTCCTCTCTCCGTGCAGAAGGTATTGAGTGCCTGTAAATGTGACTGCAACCCCTCCTGTGACTCTGAAAGCAAGACAATGTCATCAGCATATAATAGGATGTGTACTGGCGTACCTCCGAGGTCTCCTCCTAGCCCTCCTGCTCGCTGTATATACTCAGTGATCTCGTCGATGTAGAGACCGAAGAGAGTGGGTGAGAGAGGGCAACCTTGTTTCACACTAATGGTGCTAACAAGGCTGTCTGATAGGCCGCCGGGCAGCGTACCCTGCCTGTGACTCGTGCATACAGAGCATGGATGGCCCATAGCATGTCTGATGGTATCTGTAACTCCTGGAGCCTCCGTAGTAGTCTCTCTCGAGGAACCATGTTGAAGGCTTTGCGGAAATCCACAAAGCAACAATATAGTCTCTTCTTCCTCGCCTTTGCGCTCTCAATCAAGCAACGAAGCACGAAGATGTGGTCGATGGTGGAGAAAGTGCGGCGGAAGCCTGCCTGGCCGGGTGCTGTGATCCGAGCTGCCTCAGCGTGTGTACTGAGCTCTGCCTCTAGTACTGCCCCATAGATCTTGGCCAGGATATGGCCTATCATAATAGTCGTGTAGTTCCCTGGATCCATCATATCGCCGGACTTATGGATAGGCGTAATAGTATGCATAGTCCACGAGTCAGGGAATCCCTCAACCAAAGCACGGTTGAAGAGATGGGCGATCAGGTGGGAGACTACATCTTCTGCGTATATAAAGTGCTCACCGTGTAGCCCCGTGTGGGCTGCTGAACGGCCATGCTGTAACCTATGGATGGCCTGTCGTACCATGCTTGCCGTGAAGAGGGTGGATATCACAGGACGCGGTGTGGGAGGGATCGGCAATGGTGGCTTTCCTGGGATGTCATATAACCTCCGGGCGTAGGTGTGCCAAGTCTGAGGATCTGCTATGGGTGTAGGTGGGCGTCGCTCCCGTAGTGCCCTGCACGCGGTGGCACAATCCCTACTCATGAGAAGGTCGAACAACTCTGCCTCCTGTCTCTCCTTGAAAGCTCGTCGCTTCCGGCGTGTGAGGGCTCGCATCTGTCGTCGTGCCTCCCTCTCTGTGATGGATCCCAAGATACGCTGTGCTCTGAGATATCGGTATAGTCGCCTACACTCCTCATCATACCATCTATTCTGGGGTGTATATCCCAGCCGTGTCGAATGTGCGGTGTTGTGGGTGGTGTATGGGAAGCTGAGAGTAGCGGATGTATGGAGGATCGAGGAGAAGTGGGCGGTGAGGGTGTCCAATGAGGCAGAGGGATCAAGGGAGTAGATGCGCTCTCGAACATGGGAACTATAGATATGTGCTAGCTCATGTCTAAAGTGAATGGTGGTATGGGCATGTGGCTGTATGGTGACGGGGTGTGATATGCATGGTGAGCCGCGTATGGATAGGGCAAGATATGCGTGGTCAGCTCCAATCGGTATGGGTGGGATAGTGAATGAGGTGATGAGATGCGTCGCCTCCCGGGGTCCGATAACATAGTCTACCACACTACCCCCCTGTGGTATCGTGGGTGGAATGCAGGTGACGCCATCCGATGTGGGCGAGGTCGCCATCCCATTATATATAATGAGACGGTGTGCTGCTCCCATCTGGAGTAGGTATCTGCCGTATGAGGTGGGTGTGGCGGTGTCGGCTGAGGCTCTGAGTGTAGACATATCCTCTATGGTACGAAGCATCTCAGGGTTGTCGAAGTCATAGATATCACACTGGTGGCTCTAAGTCCGGGCATTGAAGTCTCCTACAAGGAAGACTTCGCCCATCCCGATATACTCCATAATGGTGTCACAGAGGAAGTCATATGGCGATGTGGTGTCTGTCCCCTCCCCCCCTAAGGGCTGCTCGGGGGAATGTGTGAAGCGCGAGCCGGTGGGTGCAATATAGCATATGGCAAAATACGCTGCTCTCTCCTCTGATAGCTGGAGGCATATCCACATGAAACGTGCCTCTGGGTCTCTGGCTACCACCTGTACCCTGTGCTGTAGCGACTGTCTGTAGAGCATGGCAACTGTGCCTGGTGTAGTGCGTAGTACCGCCCGTCGTTTGAGGAAGGCTCTCCTCCCGGCCTCATCTGAGAACTGAAGGATAAGTGCTCTGCTCCGTGTGGTGTCCCGTCCTTCTCTACAGGCTCTGGTGAAAGGGAGAGGCTCATCCGCGCGGTATCCAAGTAATGTGCACAAGCGACGCCCGTCCTGCTATGGTGATCCGTTTGTCTCTGCGAGGCCGGAGACGCGAACATTGAGCTTGCGAGCCTGTCGCATCCGCTCCTCCTCAATGGTGGTGTGTACTATGTGGATCTCGTCATGGTGGTTGTTCTTCTTTGCTTCCTGTCGAAGGTTCTTTTTTACAACCTCGACCCATCCATCTTTCTTAGTCTCAAGCTCGCTCTGAACCACCTCCATGCACTCTTTTTTGATAGTCACCCGAATGTCCTCTAGCTGAGGGGCGATCTCCCCCTCCTCGCGTATGCTGTCTAGTTTCGTTCTCATCTTAGTAAGCTCAGTGTGCAACTCCTGGTCCCGTGAGTGCTGCTTGCGGGTAGCAAGAAGCTCTTCCCGAAGGGACTCATTTTCCTTCTCCAAGGTTTCCACCTTGGCTTCGAGCGCGGCAACTTTGCGGGTAACCTCGTTCAGTGCAGAATCGCCTTCTTTCTTCTGTTCCTCCAACTTGGGAGCCATGGAGAGAGAGAGAGAGAGAGAGAGAGAGAGAGAGAGAGAGAGAGAGAGAGAGAGAGAGAGAGAGAGAGAGAGAGAGAGAGAGAGAGAGAGAGAGAGAGAGAGAGAGAGAGGCTAGGTGAAGGGTTTGGGGTTAGGTTTAGGTGTGGGGGTGGGTGTTTAGGGTTAGGGTTGGGTTTAGCAGTGGGTGTTTAGGGTTAAGGTTAGGGTTGGGTTTAGGGTTAGGGTTAGGGTTAGGTTTAAGATTAGGGTTTAGGAATTCGGTTTAGGGTTAAGGTTGGGGTGGTTTTAGGGTTGGGGTTAGAATCGGAGACTAAAGTAGGTATATTCGGCGTAAACATGATTAAGGTTTAGGGTTGGTTCCGAACTAGGGTTAGGGTTTTTTTTTAGGGTTTCAGCAGGGCGGGAACAGAGCTGCAGGCCGACGCTGGAGGCAGGTGGTGGGAGCAGCTGCAGGGCCGAGAGAGGATGCAGGTGGCGGGGTTGGTTCCGAACTAGGGTTAGGGTTTTTTTAGGGTTTCAGCAGGGCGGGAGCAGAGCTGCTGACGCTGGAGGCAGGTGGCGGGAGCAGCTGCAGGGCCGAGAGAGGATGCAGGTGGCAGGCTGACGCAGGAGGGAGTGGCGGGCAGAAGCGGGGCTGACGCAGGGCAGAGGCGGGGCTGATACAGCAGGAGGGAGCGGCGGGCAGAAGCGGGGCTGACGCAAGCGGGGCAGGGCTGACGCAGGGCACAGAGAGAGAGAGAGAGAGAGAGAGAGAGAGAGAGAGAGAGAGAGAGAGAGAGAGAGAGAGAGAGAGAGAGAGAGAGAGAGAGAGAGAGAGAGAGAGAGAGGAAAGGAAAGAAGCAAAGTCATATTAACGTCTTTTGGAGGCCAAACTTGGCCTATGAGACAAAAACCATGTACAAGTGTAGCAACCCTGTGTAGAAGATGAAATGAAATAAAAAGTATATCGCTACACAAAGCAATATAGGGCTAGAAAAGGTTGTGGAGACATGGCTCTGACTTTGCAAATAGTGGCCACCTAATACATGGGGGATCCATAATGTGAGTAAAACACCCTAGCTACTGGTGATGGGTGGAGGTGGGTGTAGTATGTGGTACATTGGTGGTGGTCTGAGTGCCTCCTGAAGGAAGACAACCCAGGGGGTGGTGGTACGCCTATGCTCCATCATGTGGTCGTAGGCTATCCTGATGCGTGAGATATCCTCTTGATATAGTCGTGGTCGACGATATCCACCCATGCGTGGTCGTCGCCGTGCTCTCTGTGCGGCTGCTTGGTGGACCGTGAGCCCTATAGATGGACCTCTCTGATGTAGCTCAGCTCGCTGAAAGAACTGGGTAATGGTCTGCTGGGTACTCATCCATGGCTGATGTGTGGGCTGTAGTGACCGCTCTCTCCTCTCGTATGCTGCTGTGAGGAAACGTCCCAAGCGTCGCTGGTCTCCCATAGTCATGCACAACTGGAGTGACTCCTCTATATGGAACTCTGCTCGTAGGTCTAAGTACGCTGGGCATGTGATAACAAAACGCTCCTCACTCTCTACCTCTGTCTCGCATACTGGGCACCACCTCTCCTCACGGGGGACTCCTTTGGACCGACCCCTCTCAATATCGAGCTGATGTGATGAAACCCTGAGCTGCCCAATGACGACTCGGAGGTGGTGGGGTAGGTATGTCTGCATGTATCTCGGAATCTCGATGAAGCCCTCGTCCGATATATGTAGAAAATGCTCACGGTGATAGAGCATTTTCGGTGGCAATGTATCTCTAGGGCTCACCCATGTCCTCTGTATGTATGTATGCCATATCTCCTGACGAATGAACCTGACCCTATTCCTCTCTTGATGAGAGAGAGAGTAGGTGGGTGCATGTGAGTCTTACTGTAGTGGTGGTAGCCTGTCTATGTCAAAGCCATGGTGGGCCATCCAGTCTCGTGTCTGTGCATACCATGAGGAGGTGTCGCCTGCTAATGCCATATCACGTGATGCCTCGAAAGCACGATAAGCAATGTGCTCTGTATCCATGCACCGGAGTCCGTGTAATAGGCATACTGTCTGGAATAGTGCCTCAACTAGCATCGGTGGTGCACGAGCTCTGCTCTAATGATATCATGTGGTACTAAAGGCTTGCCGCGGATAAGTCTGGCAATCATGAGGATTTGTGGCCTTTCTAATGCTGTCCATACTGATGTAGCTAATCCTGGTCCCCATATGGCTGCCCCATACATGAGCGATGGCGTAACCAAAGTATCGAAGAGCCACCCCTTTGTGCGGGGCTCCAGAAAATATGCCTGGTGGCACTGTCTCTCCATCAAAGCTAGTGCTGCATACCCACGTGTGATGCGGTCACGGGCTGCTTGAGACATAGAGAAGACCCTTGATGCTGCTGTAAATGTCACTCCCAAGTAAACGTATGATCCGTCCACCTCAATCGGTCCACCTGCTTCTGTGAACAAACTATGTCTGCGTACCTGTGCTGATGTATAAAAGATCATGACCTTGGTTTTACCAAGGTTCACAGATAACCCTCTGTGTTTGCAAAAGTCATCTAGGCCATGTCGATGATGCTGTAGACCTTCTGAAGACTCTAAAACGAGTACAATATCATGAGCGTTTAAAAGAATATGGATAGTGGACCCGCGTACCTCAATGCCATCACCCCGCTGCTGCTGTATGTAGTCCACTATCTCATCAATGTAGAGACCAAAGAGGGTGGGTGAAAGAGGGTATCCTTGCTTCACCCCGATAGTGCTAGCAAGTGGATGAGATAAGCCCCCTGTACATCTGACTCTAGCAGATACTCTCTCGTATAAGGCGTAGATCCCCCATATCATCTCCTCTGGAGCTCCGATATCAAGTAGTCGTCTGAAGAGTCGTTCCCTAGGAACAGTGTCAAATGCTTTGCGGAAGTCCACAAAGTAACAATACAATCTTCTCTTCCTCACCCTTGCTTGGTCAATCAAGCATCTCAGAGTGAAGAAGTGGTCAATGGTAGAGTAGTCACGTCTGAAACCTGCATGCATAGTAACTCCTGACCTATGAATGGGCACTATGGTGTGCTCAGTCCATGAGTCAGGGAACCCTTCAACCAATGCACGGTTGAAGAGGTGGGCAATGAGCGGTGCAAGGGTCATGCCTCCGTGGATGAGGTGCTCTACTTGTAAACCGAAATGTTCATGGTTCGTGCCATGTTGTAGATGCGCAATAGCGCGTCCCACCATAGTGGGTGTGAACAAGTTAGAGGTAGTAGGACATGAGCTCTGTGTTCTGGGAATGGGGGGCTGGTCTGAGATCTCGTATAGGCTCCGTGCGTAGCTGTGCCAAGTGCTCGGGTCTCGGTTGGGTGTCTGCTGTCTCCTCTCCCTCAAATGTCTCCATGCCACTGCACTGTCTCGACTCATGAGTAAATGATAAATATCCCAGTATTGTCTCTCCTCCCAGAGAGAGAGAGAGAGAGAGAGAGAGAGAGAGAGAGAGAGAGAGAGAGAGAGAGAGAGAGAGAGAGAGAGAGAGAGAGAGAGAGAGAGAGAGAGAGAGAGTTTACGTCTATTAGGAGGTGGAACTCGATCTATGAGACAAATCGATGTACATGAGTGTATCTTCTGTCAATCGAAAAAGATAAAAGTGCTGAAAAAATTGGCAAAGATGATATAGATCTCTGTAGTATGCATGTGGAGATACCCATGAAAGTGGGGGGTGTATGGAGTGTGATATCTATAATAGTCTATATGCAAAAAAGGGTAGTACAACAAGCATGAGAATGCATCTGAAACGACTAACTAGCTCCATCATGTACCGGTGGGCGGGTGTAAGATCTATCGGTGAAGTCTCATGGCCCAATATCCTATAGCATGCAGCCACCTCCTAGCTCGAGAGGTTTCAGCCTGTTGAAGAGTCGCCCCTCTTGACCTGAGGGGGGGAGGGCTGCAGTAGGCTGGAGCAGGGAATCTCCGTGACTCTATATCTCTAGTAAGAATCACCCAAGCTGTCGTGGGTCTCTAGAGTCCATGATCTCTCGGAGGGTGGGCTGCCCTGTAAACAGAGTCTCGTATCTGCCTTTGATGTCATCATATGCGCTACATCTGCATACAAAGTGCTCCTCATCCTCCATCTCTACTCTGCATACCGTGCATATCGGCTCCTCTCTGGGAATGTCTGCGGCTGTGTCCGTCTCAATCTCAAGTCGGTGTGATGAGACTCTAAATTGGCCAATCACTACCCTCGAGCTATGAGGCATGTAAGTATCCATGTACCATGGTCGCTGGATTAAACGTCCGCTAGTATGGCTAAGAACTAGTCTCCGTAGTGCGATAGTCTCGATCCCATGTGTGGTGTGTGCCATGTCTGACTAATGTGGAGCTGCTAGAGATCCTATGTGAGCACAACGTTCCTCTCACGACGGGAGAGGTAGATGTGGGGTGAGTCTGGATCATACTGAAAAGGCGGCCATCTGTCCATATCAAGTCCATGACTATCAAACCAGACTCTAACCTGAGTGTACCAAGCTCTCTCATATGCTGACTCTGATATCTATATAGATGCCTCAAAAGCTCTATGTGTGAGTCTGTCTTTAGGGAGCTGCCTCATCCTTTGGATAAAGCAAGTCTGGAATAGTGCATCTACTACCATGGGTGGTGCAGCTAGCTCTGCCCTGATGATGTCGTGTGGCATTGACTGTTTCCCGCGAAATAATCGCGAGATCATACTTACCTGTGGCCTCTCGATCGCATTCCATAGGGTGACTGTGAGGCCTAGGGCCTAAACTGTTGCAACATACATCATAGCTGGTCTGACTAGTGTGTCAAGAAGCCAGCCCTTCGTACGGGGCTCGTGGAAGTGTGCCTAGTGACATCTCGGCTCTAACATGGCTAAAGCTGCATATTCTCGTGTGAGTCTCTCGGTGGTTGTGGTCTCATGAAGGGGCTAGACAAGCTCGTGAATGTGATTCCGAGGTAGACATAGGAAGTGACCACCTTAATCTGTCCACCGCCAGCTGTGAAACTTGCTCCATTCCTCACCATGGGGGAGGTGTGGAAGATCATGACCTTGGTCTTGCCGAGGTTTACTGTCAAGCCCCTTTGTGTACAAAACTCATCCAGGGCATCCAGTTGGCGTTGTAATCCCTGAGGTGACTCTGAAATCAATACAATGACATCGGCATATAATAAAATATGGACATGTGTACCTGCGAGGTTTGCACCCTCTCCTCCAGCCCGGAGAATGTAGTCCTCAATCTCGTCCATGTAGAGACCAAATAGAGTGGGGGAGAGTGGACAGCCCTACTTAACACGGATGGTGCTAGCAATGAAAGAGAGAGAGAGAGTTTTTAGATTTATTAGGAGGCGGAACTCGGCCTATGATACAAAACAATGTACATGGGTGTGTCTTAAGGCAATCAGAAAATGTAAAAGTGCTGAAAAAACTGGTAAAGCTGATATAAATCTCCGTAATACGCATGTGGAATGCCCATGAAAGTTTTTTTTTTTTTTTTTTTTTTGGTTGGTGTGGCGGGGGGGGGGGGGGGGGGGGGGGGGGGGGGGGGGGGGGGGGGGGGGGGGGGGGGGGGGGGGGGGGGTGTGTGTGTGTGTTGTATGGAGTGCTATATCTATGATAGTCTATATGCAAAAGGGTAGTACAACCATTGAAAGGCATCTGAGAGGCTAACTAGCTCCATCCTGTACTAGGGGGTGGGTGTAAGATGTGGTACATAGGTGGAGGTGGAGTTAGGGCCGCCCTCATGACTGCGGTGGGATCAACCATCATCTGGGATTGTCTCTTCTCCATGGCACGATGGTCACGAGCTTGGATCTTTGCAATCTGGTGTTTGTGAAGTCTCGGGGCCCGCTATCCTATAGCACAGGGTCTCCTCTTAGCTTGAGAGGTCTGAGCATGCCAAATAGTCAGCCCTCTTGATGTGTGAGCTGAGGGCCTGAGGGTTGTTGCATGTGGTAGAAGAAAGAAGTCAGTGAGCGGACTCCGTCTCCCCATGGCTGGCTGCTACGGTGGCTTGGAGTAGGGAATCTCTGTAACTTTGTATCTCTAGTAAGAATCACCCGAGCTGTCGTATCTCGAGAGTCCATGATCTCTTGGAGGGTGGATTGCCCTGTAAATAGAGTCATATTTGCCTACGATGTCATCATATGCCCTACATTTGCATACCAAGTGCTCCTCATCCTTCAGCTCTACGCTGCATATCTTGCATATCCGCTCCTCTCTGGGAATGTCTATGGCTTTGCTTGTCTCAATCTCTAGTCGGTTTGATGAGACCCTCAACTAGCCAATCGCTACCCTCGAGCTATGAGGCATGTAAGTATCCATGTAGCATTGTCGCTAGATGAAACCATCCGCTAGTATTTCTAAGAACTAGTCTCGATAGTGTGATAGTCTCTATCCCATGTGTGGTGTGAGCCATGTGACATGTCTGACTAATATAGAGCTGCGAGAGATCATGTCTCAGCACAATGTTCCTCTCACTATGGGAGAAGTGGATGTGAGGTGAGTAGGGGTCATACTGAAAGGGGGCAATCTGTCCATATCAAGTCCATGACTATCAAGCCAGGCTCTAACCTGAGTGTATCAAGCTCTATCATATCCTGACTCTGATATCTGTATGGATGCCTCAAATGCTCTGCATGTGAGTCTGTCTGTACGGAGCTCCCTCATCCTCTGAATAAAGGGGGGGGTGGGGGGAGGGGGGGGGGGAGAGAGAGAGAGAGAGAGAGAGAGAGAGAGAGAGAGAGAGAGAGAGAGAGAGAGAGAGAGAGAGAGAGAGAGAGAGAGAGAGAGAGAGAGAGAGAGAGAGAGAGAGAGAGAGAGAGAGAGAGTGTGCAGGGCCACACGTCTTCGTATTCATCCCACGTTTCAACTCCGTCATCCTTCAGAAACATTCATCAAATTTAAATCTGTTGATGGTAAATATCATTGTATTGGTACAGAAAGCACGGAGATTGTCCTCTGTGGTGATCAGCGACCACATGGTATGTTTTGTTCAGCTCTCTCTCTCTCTCTCTCTCTCTCTCTCTCTCTCTACCTCTTCCAAAACCCCCAGAAAAAGAGAAAATTAATGGTCTTCTTTCTTTCCTTTATGAGAGTTGGCTGTCAGTTAGACACTTCTATGATATATGCAGTTTTCCCACACGCTGAGTGTGCTGTAGTTTTTAAAATTTCTTGAACTTTTCCATGGGGATTCAGGCGAGTGGATGCTGGTGGATGCTTGTGCAAAGGTTTGCCTGGTGAATAGGTTCAGGTTGGAAGATGTAGAGCAATGCCTTATATGCTGGGGACCTGGTTCTTGCAATCTGGAGCTCTGGTCGCCCGAAAGACCAATTTCAAAGGATACTCCCATGAGCATGCAACATTCATATGAGACAGTTTATGTTGATTGAAGGGATCGTTGGAGCATATTATTGTGGTTCAGCACAGAAGGTAGCAGGACAGTATAAAGTCAAAACCTTTGAAGTGGAAGATGCGCTACCCATAGCAGTCAATCCCCCACCATGAATGCTGTCAGTTTCAGCAATCGATTCATTCCTTCAGGATGAAGTTATTGTTTGAATGCTTTTACTGTTTGAAGGGCAGATGCTTAGGTAGGTTTCTGAATATCTCCTCCCTTCAGCACAAAAAAGGATAGGGAGTGCAATGACCATTATTAAGTACGACAATAGTGATGTGGTTTCGCTGGCCAGTCTGTGAATTTGTAACAATGATAGAAATTGGTGCACAATCTTGTTTGTGATTTTAACTCCTGCGAATATCTGATACTGGTAGTTAATACATCAGTTACAAAGAGCCTTGAAGTTCCATTCTAACTAAAGGGTTAACAATTGTACTTGATGTTTTATAAGCAATAACTTAATGGAATGCATGGTAATCTTTAAACGCTCTTATTTATGAAGAGCATAGATTATTTTCAGCTGCTCTCCAGAGATTTCTGAAATCCTGTACGTTGGATTTTACCTACAATCTTAACATCAAATTCAGAGTTCATAATCTTTAGCTGGCTAGCATAATTACTGAGGGTTTATGCATGGATAAGAAACGGTTCATGTTTGTCACCGCAATATGATATAAACACATAAAGACAGAATCATCACTCTGAGCGTCGTAAGTTCATTTTTTAATCTTAATGACTTATAAGCCAGCTTCATTAGTTCAGAGCATTGTTAAAATTTCTTTTGTTTGGTTGAAAATTTCAACCTAGTTTAGATCGATATAATTTTGATCCTAGATTTGGTCGATTTCACTTCGATCTCAGGATGGACCATGGGTATTACTATGATATGGATTCACCTTGTGTAAATAAGTTCGAGACTGTTATGATTCTTAAGTTTGAGACTATTATGATTCTTACAAGTGCTATATATTTTTTCCGGAATAAGTAATTCACATATAGCATGTTTTTTGCACAGTTGATGATAGTAATGTTTCTTAATGTTGGCTATTGACGATTGGATGGATGGAAGAAACTATTGAACAGTTGGTAATTTTCTAGTGGTAATAACTATGATGCACATAGTGAATTTCATGGCAGTTTTATGCATGGAAGGCACTACTATAGTCACCAGTGTTATTTCACATTTTTCTATTGGAAGCATTGAAATGTGGTCTCGATTGTTATAAGGATAGAACCCATGCAACAAGCAAATGCTCGAGTATAATGGCACGGGAGATCGGTTGGTTTGTTGATGATAAATAGAGTTTGCGTTTTTGTGATTGCTTCTCAGCAAATAGATGTTGTGGATCGATTGGATATTTCGGAGCATTGTTCGCAACTAACATGTATTATCTAATGTCACCAAGTAGCATGATAAGCGGAAAAAATGGTCGAAAGAACAACAAATTGTAAAATATTAATTCCTCGTAATCTAAAATTCATAGAATATTAACTCCTGATTCTACGAAGTATTATTTCTAGAGAAAATGTAAAATATTAATTCCTCTTATTCTACAAACTGTCGAACAATCGGTATTTTTCTACTTGTAAAAGTTATGATGAACAGAAATTTTCACGGCTGTTTGTTTAGAAGTTCCAAAAAGAGGAGTTACCCGGCACGGGGAGCTGTCCTTGTAATCCTCGCTTTTCTGAATTCTGCTTTGTGACTGCGAATGAAGACCTGCAAAGGACTGAACCTAGCGGAGAGAAAGTTGCTGAGGCGTTCACCTCTTTCCATGGAATATCAATGTTATCTGCCACAAAAAATATCGAAGTAACTCAGGCATAGAGATAACGCATATACACGGTAACAGATCTTCCATTCTGGAAGATCATTTGAAAAACTATTTGTTTCATCTTTCGAACTATGAGCATTATGAAGCACATCCTACAGATGCTCCAGAATTTGAAAGTATCATCCTATTTCGAATGCAGGAAAGCCAGTCGCCGAAATGTAGTAGTGTCTACAGCTTCTATTGATTACGTTTGCATAGCTACTTCAAGAATCTTATTTTGCATGGATATGTTTCTAATTTCTACCTAAGTCCATGCGAATGTATACATTTCTATGTACCTATGCATATATTGGCAATTTGGATGAGCTCCTAATAAAGGGCTTAGAAATGCTCTCGTAGTTGGAGAGTGGTGATCGATTCCTCAGTGTTCAATCCATGAGAGTGGTTTACATCTACTTAGGGAACAAGGGAGGGATTCTCCAATATTGATGTATGCATTGGAGAGCCTTCAATATTATCGAGCAAGGATACACAATCTTTTGCTATCTACCTTTCATCTTTCTTGATTCGTACATTGGATCAACATGAGATTCATTGGCACCAATTTTATGAGCTCTTCCTCAAGACTTCTGCTTTTGTTTCTAGCCCTTCATTAGATTGATCCTCATGATGCATCAATCCTTAATCCAATGCCTCACAAGGATATTTTCTAACCATACACCATCAATCTTTGATTTTGTTGGACTTCAAAGTAAGAAAATTTCAGTTTTTTGATACTTGGACTTGGACATGACTTCTCATATTGGAGGCCTCACAATATAAAGTATCATGGAACGTTAGCATAGTGCTTCACTAGTATGAGTCACTGAGCATGATCCTACCCCCTTGCTTTCTTTCCTCCCTTGTTTTCAGTGTTCAACAGAAGCATGCTCTCAATTCTATGTAGAGCCTATCTAAATGTGAATAGAGTTGGTTCTTTCTTAAACGCTAGTGATGATTTCTCCAACATTTTGATATGCTTGATTATAGGCAAGCTCCAAGATCCTATCTTCCCTCCCATCACATACATAGTGATAAGTGGTATGTGAACTTGATATTCTTTGTGCATGCACGAAACATTGGGCCTTTTGCAATCACCATGGAAAGTCGATTATTCAACATTGTAGGGGTGTATTTTTGCATAGGAAATTGGCATAGGATTATAGTTCATATCACATGTCGACAAATTTCACTATCACTCTCACGTTTGTCATTTAAATGACCTCTATGGAGACATCTATGAAGCTCAACAAAGAGTGTATCGCAATATGATTTGTTTGTAGAAGCAAACATATGTAATCTCTTGAAAGAGTCACAACCAACGTTCACCTTTGCTTGTTACATTCACATGCGTGGAAGCTATTCCAACGAATGATGATTCCGTTGTTGGAAGCTGCATCAAAGGTTTTGCAAAAGCATCTAGAGGAAAAACATGACACATTCCATTTCTTCATGTTATCTTGTAAAGGATAAATGACAACAAGATTCTAGCATTTGAGTTCATCAAAGATGAGAACCCTTTCTTAGAAACTTATCGTGAATATATTGAGAACATCTTTTCCCTTGTTCGACTATTATCAATCTTGAATAATACATGTACAATAAAATTGCTACTTCGAATTCTAGTAGCTTGAGAAGTAATAGTTCGAACAACCAAACATATACAATACTTCCCGCACTTAGCACTACCATAATTAATAATACTAGGCTAGCTTTGAAGAAGCCGTGGTAAATAATTAAAGAGTGGTAGTTATAGAAACTTTCATGCCTACGACTCTTTGATGTTTGTGAAGATTCCTATTTGTATTCTCCAAAT
Organism: Ceratopteris richardii; assembly: GCA_020310875.1. Taxonomy (NCBI): domain Eukaryota; kingdom Viridiplantae; phylum Streptophyta; class Polypodiopsida; order Polypodiales; family Pteridaceae; genus Ceratopteris; species Ceratopteris richardii. Next base: position 31,607 of record MU260565.1, read on the forward strand.
GTGCTCCTATGTCAAAAAGAAGCTATAAGAATATTTTCCTATGTCTCCAAATTACCATTTGACCACTTTGTATTAGATGTGAATGTACTTAATTATTATCCAATGACACACTATTCATTTTCATATTCATCACAATTAAATCTTTCATTCTCAAAAATTTCATTCTCAGAACTTTCATTCAAAACTTTGGTGGAATTAAAATGTTGCCCAATAGATTGCTATGAGCCACACGAAACACATATATCCAAACCACTCACATTGCTCTTCGTCTATATGCTTGAATTGCACATTATATGTTGAAGAGTAGCCATTTACATTATTTGCATGTCATCGTTTGTTTGCATGCTCCAAAATTTGAGAGTATCATTCTATTTGGAATGCCGGTATGCTTGTAGCCGAAATGTAGTAGTGTCTATAGTTTCTATTGATTACTAGCTACTTCAAGATTCTTATTTTGTATGCCAATGTTTCTTATTTTCACCTAAGTCCATATGCATGTATACATTTTTATGTTCCTATGCATATATTGGCAATTTGGATGAGCTCCTAATAAAAGGATTAGCAATGCTCTTGTAGTTGGAGAGTGGTGATCGATTCCTTAATGTACAATCCATGAGAAACGAATACCTAGGTCTACATCTATTTAGGAACAAGGGAGAGATTCTCCATTATTGATGTATGCATTGGAGAGTCTTCAATACTATCGAGAAACGATACACAATCTTTTGTTATTAACGCTTCATCTTTTTTGATTCATACATTGGATCAACATGAGATTCATTGGCACAAATTTTATGAACTCTTCCTCAAGAGTTGTGCTTTTGTTTTTGGACCTCTATTGAATTGATCCGCTCAATGCATCAATCCTTAATCCAATGCCTCACAAGGATATTTTCTAACCATACACCATCAAATGTTTGATTTTGTTGGACTTCAAAGTAAGAAACTTACGATGTTTTGATACTTGGACATGACTTCTCCTCATATTGGAGGCATCACAAAATAACGTATCATGGAATGTTAGTAGTGCTTCACTAGTATGAGTCACTGAGCATGATCCTACCCCCTTGCTTTCTTACCTCCCTTCAATTCTATGTAGAGCTTATAAAAATGTGAATAAAATTGGTTCTTTCTTAATGCTAGTGATGATTTCTCAAACATTTTGATATGGTGGATTATAGACAAGCTCTAAGAACCTATCTTCCCTCCCATCACGTACATAGTGATAAGTGATATAGGAGCGTGATATTTTTTGTACATGCACAAAACATTGGGCTTTTTGCAATCACCATGGGAAGTTGATTACTCAACATTGTAGGGGTGTTTTTTGCACAAAAAAATGCCATAGGATTATAGTTCATATTGCATGTCGAGAAATTTTACTATCACTCTCATGTTTATCTTGAAATGACCTCTATGGAGACATCTATGATGCTCAATGAGTGTATGTCAATATGATTTGTTTGTAGAAGCAAACATATGTAATCTCCTGAAAGAGGCACAACCAACATTCACCTTTGCTTGTTACATTCACATGCGTGGAAGCTATTCCAACAAATAATGATTCCATTGTTGGGAGGTGTATCAAAGGATTTTGCAAAAGAATCTAGAGGAAAAACAACATGTCACATTCCATTTCTTCATGTTGTCTCAATATCTTGTAAAGAATAAATGACAAAAAAATCCATCATTTGAGTTCATAAAAAACGACAACCCTTAGATACTTATTGTGAATATATTGACAACATCTTTTTCCTTGCTGGAATATTATAGATTGCTTGCATTTCCATACATCATCCTTGTTACATGGCAAAACAAGATAGGCATTCTACCTTTTTCAAGTAGTGCAAAACATCCTTGTTGGTAGCAATAACAAATATCCCTTCTTGGTGTACACAATGTCTAGCAACTACTCTCCAACTCATTCATTTATATTACCCACTTAAAATATGATGGTGGCTCTGTGATTGGTGGATTTGGGTTTGATATAACCATAACCATACTCTCTTCCAAAGTGGCATCAAATTGTGTGGCAATATAAGATACATTGTAAATTTGTATTGATTATAATAAGATTAAAAAGTCATTTGTGAACAAATGCACATGGCTGATGATATCCTAGATGAATCATAGAATGAAAAATATGCTCGCCAACATGTTGCAACATCAAAAGACATCCAAAGCACTAGTATCTATCATACCAAGGAAGCTACAAAGCTTTAGCGAGTATAACTTATATGTCCCAAATAAAATACGAGCATGAATGGAGGGGATTCCCAATTAAAATAGTGTTCAACATTAGTATTAATTAGAGTGGAGGTATTCTTAAGGACATATGCAAAACTAGAGCTAATATTGAATGATACATGTGCAATAAAATTGTTACTTCAGATTCTAGTAGCGTGAGAAGTAATAGTTCGAAACAACCAAACATATACAATACTTCCCACACTTATATACCAAACATTTGGCCTACAAGTTGAACAACTAACTATATAAAATAATTCAAACACCTAGACTCCAAAAACTTGCTTAAAAGTCCAATGTCCAATAGCAGTACCATAATTGATAATATTAGGCTAGTTTTGAAGATGCTATAGTAAATAAGTAAAGAATGGTAGTTATAGAAATCTTAGATGTATTGATGATATTTTTGGTTTTTGAGATGTTCATTTGTATATTGTAACCTTCACATGCTCCTCGTAATCTTGCTTTCTCTTCCTCTATACATCTTGTGTCAATTAACACATCACTAGTGAGTCAATCTAATGATTATCTATTCAACAGAAGAAATTTTGAAGTCTCTATCAGCCAACCAAGAGTAAGATTCACCTTTCAATTTTCTCTTAATCATTTATCTCATTGAGGATTCACTTGTTATTCAAAACTTAAGTGAAGCCTTGATAGGATTAGATGAAATTCCCATATCTAGCACATGTTCCATTTTACTCATAATCTATTGACATCTTTGTTTTAATTTAATGTTGAAACCCATTTCAATCCCCAAGAATCTAAATATAATATTTTCCTATCTTGCAACCCTACTTCTTGTTCTAATCTCTTATACGACACCCTATATCTTTTTGTAGTTGTTCTTAGAGATTTAAGAAATGGTGAAATATCCAAGATAAGATTAGAATTCCATGATTGTACCTTCATCATTGATAAAAACAATGCTTTTATCCCTCATAAGAGGGGCACAAGCTTATATTTTACTACTTTAGAACATGATTTAATAGTTTTTAATTGAATCTTGTGCTATGGAACTACCCTTAATGAAGAGAACGTAACCATATAAAGATGTTATAGACTCAAGGTTGTATGACTACTATTAGTATGTACATGTTGCAATGATTGCAATCTCTTTCTTGGATTCAAAAAACTTCATTCTTAT